>JANHZT010004636.1:24799-41657 GCA_032468215.1 Stegonotus admiraltiensis | reverse complement strand
CAGAGGGTCGGCGCTCCCACAGAGAATGCTCTCCCCCTGGGGGCCACCAGCTGACATTGCCTGGCTGACGGCACCCTCTCACTCTGTGAGAGCAAACAGGACGATGGGAGGATGGCAGAAGATGATCCCGCAAGTACCCCGGGCCTAAGCCATATAGGGCCTTATAGGTGAGCACCAGCACCTTGAAACAAACCTGGAGTACCACCGGCAGCCAGTGCAGCTTGCGCAGGAGAGATGTTACATGGGAGTAATGAGAGGCTCCCATAACAACCCGCTCTGCCACATTCTGGACTAGCTGGAGCTTCCGGGTGCATCCCAAGGGCAGCCCCATGTAGAGGGCGTTACAGTAAGCCAACTGAGAAGTAACAAGGGCATGAGTGACCGTGGCGAGGGCATCATGGTGTAGGAACGGGCGCAACTGGCGCATCAGGCATACCTGTGCGAAGGCCCCCCTGGTTACAGCCATCAGGTGATCTTCAAGAGACAGCCAAGAATCCAGGAGGACATCCAGATTGCACACCCTTTCTGAGGAGTAAGAGACTCCCCTCCTATCAGAAGTGATGGAGCCACTAGCTCACGGGATGCCGGCATCCACAGCCACTCAGTCTTGGACGGATTGAGTCTGAGTCTGTTCCTTCCCATCCAGGCCCGGATTGCCTCCAGGCAGCGGGACAGCAAGGAAAGGGCATCCCCGGGGTGGTCTGGGGTGGAGATATACAGCTGAGTATCATCAGCATATTGATGGTACCTCACCCCAAAACCATGAATGATCTCACCCAGCGGCTTCATATAGATGTTAAAGAGCAGGGGGGAGAGAACTGACCCCTGAGGCACCCCACATGAGGGGCCTCGGGGAGGACCTCTGACCCCGTCCATACAAACTGCGAGTGACCCGAGAGATAGGAGGAGAACCACCATAAAACAGTGCCCCTACCCCCAACCCCCCGAGTCACTGCAGGAGGATACCATAGTCGATGGTATCAAAAGCCGCTGAGTGGTCAAGTAGGACCAGGATAGACCAAATTGAGTCCAAAATGTCTGTTGCTAAGCGAGATAGTTGTTAAGTGAGTTTTTCCCATTTTATGATTTTTCTTGCCGCCGCTGTTAAGTGAATTACTGCAGTTGTTCAATGGCTCTCTCAATGACTTTACTTGTCAGAAGGTCACAGAAGGTGATCACATGACCCTGGGACACAGCAACTATCATGAACATGAGTCAAGCATCTGAATTTTGTTCACATGACCATAGGGATGCTGCAATGGTCATAAGTATGAAAAATGGTCATAAGCAGTGGTGGGATTCAGCCAGTTCGCACCACTTTGGGAGAATCAGTTGTTAACTTTCTGAGCAGTTTGGTGAACTGGTTGTTGGAAGAAATCATTACGGCAGAGAACCGGTTGTTAAATTATTTGAATCCCACCACTGGTCATAAGTCACTTTTTTCAGTGCTGTTGTAACTTTGAACAGTCACTAAATGAACTGTTGTAAGTTGAGGATTACCTGTATATACGGCAGCACTCTTTTATGTTAAGCATCCATTTGATTAACAGAAATGCAACCACATGATTTTGCAGTGTGAAGATGTCAGTAAAGAGTTTCATGTCCCACTGAATTTTTTGTAATAATGAATTTGAATTTGAATTGGCATAAATCATGGGGGTGATACAGAAATATGATTTTGTACAATTTCATTGTACACATGTTGTGCATTGACAATAAAGGTTTGAATTTGAATTTTGATAGACACACCTCTAGTAGAAATGCTGGTAGAGTAAAGGAAATGGATTGTGTGCCAAGGTTGTAAAGTGTTATGTATCCACCTATATCAGGAGTCAGCAACCCATGGCTCTGGAGCCACATGTGGCTCTTTCATCCCTCTGCTGTGGCTCCCTGTCGCCTGTTGGCTCCACAATTGATAGGGCTTTCGGTTAGGACAGGTAGAGGAAAAAGGACGGCGCGCTAGGAGGAGACTCTATGGTGGGGGAACTGGACTTCTGGTCGGCTCCAGAATTGAATGGGGGGCTTCCGGTTAGGACCTTTGTGGCTCTTTGAGTATTTAAGGTTGCCGACCCCTGGCCTATATGAAAGAGAAGCAAACAATCAGCTTGTGACAACATAATGTTTCTATGAACCTGCTGAGAAAATAAGAGTGATTAAACACTGACACTACACAAACTAGGAGACATATTTGTTTTTCAAGCAGACAGTTGTTGATCCTACCATCCTGGCATTGTTGTTAACACTCTTCAGGAGAGCAGGCTAAAAGAAAGAGATTCTCACAACGTAAAAGGTTAAAATGTATTTGATAACATTCATTTTTCCAAAAATTCATTAAATCAGTGGGTATAATTAACCTCACATTTCTGAGGATTATTAACTGGAATGCAGACCATTTGTTGAAAGAGGCTCTTTCCAACCTGGTGCCAGTAACCACAGGTTAGCTCTGCTAATGGGGAATTATGAGAATATCTAAAGGATGTCAATAGAGTAATAGAGTAATAAATGTACTTTTAGTGAAAAGAAATATAGAGACTCTCTTAATCAGAGGATAATTGGAAGGTATATTATTATATTTAGGGCTCTAGCTGTAAGGAAATGTAACCATGTAGTTAAAAAAAACCTAAATGCCTCCCATAACTAATACATTAGTAGCTTAACTAAAACAGTCTATAAACATAGAAAGCAATATGTTCACAGGCCACCTGAGGCAATATTTTTATTATTCTATGGAAACTTAGCAAGCCTCACCATTTTTTTTTGTCCAGAAGATCTCAGTTTCTACAGTCAGCAACATCAAATGCTGTTGAGAAATTGAATTATTTGAAATGATTGGTGAAAAAAAAAGTGATTTTTAGAAATTCCTCCATTTGTTTAAAGCATTTAGCCAGGAGAAAACAAGATGCCAGAGACAAGACAATGTTTTCATTTATTTTCACAGAATTAATAGAAATAAGCTTTTTTTCATACATTATTGTTGTGGGGTGGGAAGGGTGTATGTGTTAAGGAGAGTTTCAAAAATTATCATATAAACCAGAGACAAATGAGAGTGGCTTGTATTTGTTTCTATTTTTATTAATCCTTTGTTAATTTTAATAACATAGGAAAAGGAATTTTAGATGTCATATATTGTATACTAAGCAGCCACAGAGAAGATTCTGTAAAATAATTTAGATGTATTCAATAAATACAATATAATAGCAGCCTTCTACAATGCAGGCTACATAGAGATTTCCTCCGGCTTGAAGTACCCTGGTCTTTAGTACACCTACCGGAGCAGACGTGCTCCAAAAAGTGTTTTAAAGAGACATATCTATAAGATACATATAAAAGAGGGTCTAAAATTAGAAAGAATTCCCCCCCAAGATATTTTTACCATGGTCTCCACATATCCAATGACCCCATGTTAACACCATTATGTGCAAAATGAGGTTGCAAAATCTCCCTGGGATGCGGCAACTCATGCTGATTACATCGTGATGATGGTTGTGGCTGAAATGATTTTTTCAATCCCAGTTTGACTTCAGTTGGATACATCTGATCCTGAGATAGGCTAGACCCTGTTGTATTTCCCTTGCCATTCACTGGAGTGGAAGGGTTCGGGTTCTCCTTGCAAGCCTCCTCATTGGATTTGGGCAAGGATTTCAATAGATGGTTCAATAATCGTGCTCCAAGTGTCTTGTCCATCCAGTCACAAGTCAGGAGGAGGTTGTGGACTTCATGCATGCACTGAATATATCCAGTGCTGTACCTCTGCTGAGCTTCAAGGCCCATTTTAGAATCTGCTAAATGAAGACGAGAGATGCTTTCAATCATTTAATGCATAAAAACTGAAATCTGTTGAACTGACTCTTTTCCCATAATAGTAGGTACTACTCTGACTTTAAGTTCCTGGTTTGGATCATCTATTGCAGGGGTGTCAAACTCAATTTCATTGAGGGACGCATCAAGGTTGTGTTTGACCTCAGGGGGCTGGTGGGGGGGCCATGGCCAAGGTGGGAATGGCAATCTCAATTTCATTCATCGAGGCTCCGGTTTTGGCCATGTCAGCCCTCCTGGGCTCCATTTTGGGCCATGACTGCCCTCCCAGGTTCCGTTTTCAGCTGTGACAGCCTCCTGCAACCCTCTGCCAGTGAAAACAGAGCTAGGGCGGCCCGCATGTGGCCTCCCTGAGCTCCCTCTTTGTTGGCAGCAGCACCACAGGCCGGTCCTTTGCTGTCTCCAGGGTGGGTCTGCAGGCCAGATCCAGCTCACAGACCTTGTGTTTGACACTCTTGATCTATTGGGATCTAATCATTTGCAAATAGATATGAAATAGATAAAAACTAGATTAAAATTATTCTTTTAGCTTAATACAAAGGAATGGTAGAACTTTTGGTACTGTATTATTTATTTATTTATTTATTTGATTTGATTAATATACCGCCATTCTCCCGAAGGACTCAGGGCAGTGAACAGTCAAGATAATATATGTACAAATATAATATATGTATGAGCTATTTGTTTACAGATGTTTCACTACCCAATGCCATGCCCTGATGATGTTACCTAATTGGGTAATGATATGTCTGCAAGCAAACATCTAAGCTCAGAAAGTAGCAAGGACTGCACAATTCAACACTGAGCCCCATGCATTGACTTCTATTGGAAACACATATGAATATATTAAAAAACATTCTAGACCTAGTATAAGAAAATATTTTTGTGCAAGGGAAAGTTCAGTTGCTTTTCCAGATAGCACCTGAGCAATGTTTGAATAGAGTAAGAACACTCTACCCATGTATTACATAACCTTGACTGACAGTGAATAGAGAATAATCTCAGTAGGCACTGCCAGGCATGTAAAGAATACCAACTGGTAAGGAGAAAAGGGTTACAAAAAATTCTGAACTTCTAAACTACTTTTACAAGATGAATGAAGCAACTACATTAATGATACATATCATTGATATGGGGAATAGAATAACCTAGAAAAGGCCTTGTTGGCTACCAAGGAGAGCAAAATTGAAACTAAAAGTGATTGAATGTATTGGTGTCCAAGCTACTTGTTGAAATTCAGTTCTGTGCAGACATATGACAAGTGAAATTAGTTGCTAAATTCAATAGCTATCCAATGCCTCAATTTTCTAGAGACTAAGACCCCATATGTCTTTCTAACCATTTTGGCAAATATCACTTGGAAAACAAAACAAAATAAAACAGCATTCTAAGCTATTTCATTTCAACAAAATTCCCTTCAGAGCAGGTCCCTGCCACATTCCAAAGATTTATATAAAAAATCCTGGCAAGGGAAAATATATGAAGCCTACACTGATGATCTACTGATCTTCTTTTGGGACAGCTTACTACCAGACAGCTTACTACTCTTTGCTAACTCTTGTTTTTAGAGCACAATTAAAATACAGTTTTTCATAATTTTTATGTCTTAGGAGAAGTAAGATTGTGCTATCCCAAATGGTGGTGGATCAAATTGTTTGATTATAACTGTATTAATGGATTTTAGTTTCTTGTTATATTAATGCTACAATAAAGCTACTTAGAGCTTCAGAAAGGCATGAAATTATATGTAGTTTAACTTGAGAAGAACTCCCAGGTACATAGATTAAGTTATTATTTAAATTATATGAAGGTGCTTAGCATAAAACTGGCCAAGTGTTGCCTAGAATATCAAGAGTGAAAATATTTACAGTTCGTAGTAGGAAATGGAGTTCCCAAAATTCAAACAAAGGAAACTGAAAGGCATTTACAAACTAAGAAAATCTTTGCTAGCCTAACTAGATATTCCATCTGGTTGTTCCATTCAGGCTTATATCCTTACTGACTAACCTGAAAGCAAGGATCAAACTTAACGCATTGTAAGCCGCCTTGAGTCTCCGGAGAAGGGCGGCATATAAATAAAATAAATAATAATAAAAAAAGAGATAGGCAGATTCCAGAGTTTCAAAAAGCATATGAAGATTTAAAAGAGTTCTTACATCAGAGCCCAATTCTTAAGGGGCCTGATTCTGACTGAATTTTCTATCTAGAAGTAGCCCCTTCTGATTTAGACAGAAGGCAGTGTGAATACAAATGCCTAAGGCGGAGACTGTCCTTGTAGTTTATCCACCAAAGAAGCTTACATCCTACAGCAGGGGTCTCCAACCTTTGCAACTTTAAGCCTGGTGGACTTCAACTCCCAGCAAAGCTGTCTGGGGAATTCTGAGAGTTGGTCCGACAGGCTTCAAGTTGCCATAGTTGGAGACCGCTGCCCTACAGCATGGTAGAGTAAAAGGTACAGCATGAGAGAGTAAAAGATATCTTCTTTCACATGAATTATTGAAGTATGAAGTTTTCTTATGGAAGAGAGAATTCCATACACTACATAGCCACATTAAGCAAAGCCGTTAAAACATAGCATCTTTAGCTGCGAGTAGAAGGGAATTTGAAAGAGAAGGGGTTGTTCTTTCTCCCAGAGCTATGGTGCCAGCAAAAAATCTGTTTTGCAGCCTGATGACAGCCAACAGCTCCAAGGAAATAAAAGGCTTGTGGTAACCAAAATCAAGAACACAGACTGTGTAGGACAGTAATTCAAGGACCCTAGCAGGAGGCCCAGATTGGGCCTCAATCCACACTGAAGTTCAGAAAATTAAAGGACCTGGAAAGGGTTAATCAAGTCACAAAATGAAGGCTAAGGCACATGGGTAATCCGGCTGAAACAGTAGCAGGCATTGTGTTGGTAAGACACAATGGTATTAACTCTGAAGAACACACTGTATCCCCTGAACAATGGGAAAAGGGCGGGGAGCTCAGGGAGGTTTGTATCTGAGAATCTTGAACCCAATAAAATTCAAAAACTATTTGTGTGCACATCTTTGGCTATTTCCCAAACAACCTTGATGTTATGTCATCATTTTATACAAAGTACAATTCCACTGAAGCTAAATATATACATACTACCTTGTTTCTTCTCTCTCTCACTCTCCCTTTATCACTCTCATTCCTGCTTCATTATTTCTTTGAATAATGTTGCCAAGCTATTGAGCTGGTTTTCGTACATAAAATAGGAGCAGCTACAGCCAATATATAGATACAGAACATCAACTCACCTATATTTCTGTTGTGTTGGATATTCTGGAGATGTTTTACTGTCATTTCCAAGATATCTGCTTTTTCAAGTTTTGACTGCTATTTTAAAATGAAATAACAATTATTATCACATCCTATTTGAAAGCCGCTGAAAAATTCAATATAGATGGAAATAAAGAAACGTGGGAACAGAAAAATGTTAAAATCTATGCTTACATCCAGGCGAAAGGCTCCAACAACTGTTTCCTTGAGCTGTTCCAAACAATTGTTAATCCGCTCTCTTCGCTTCCTTTCAATCAAAGGTTTTCTTAACTGAAATAATTAAGGGAGAATATTAGGAATGTCTTGCTTGACTTGAATCCATATAGGCCTTCATTGGAAGAAGTTATTTTCCAAAGCAGATTCTTTCATCATACAATGGAACAACATATATGGGAACTATCAGACAATCTTTATGATCAGTATTTAAATAATTACAATTCTGGAGCATTTTCTGTTAGGCACATTCGCATAGTGTAAATTTGGATTGATACAGTCAAGCAAACCGATAGTATAATCCTATGAGTATATATTCAAATTAAGTCTTAACTTTAGTCAGTGGAGCATATTTTCAGATCAATCTATATTGGGTTGCAGTATTGTAATTTCTAATAATCCCATTATCAAGTAAATGGTTTGTGAATGTAGTTCCTAAAACTTAGAAGTACAATTTGCTTTCCCTTTAGCTCATGTATTGTAATGTCAAATTTTATTAATAGATTTGTATTCCTTGGCTACTTCTTTCATTCAGCCTAATTAGCGCTAAAGGGAGGTAAGCTTTTTTAATGAAAATCATAATAGGCACATTACCCAAGCCAGCCATGCCCTGTGCTTTTCATTTTTCTAACAATATATATTTCAGTTTAACACTGTCCATAAATGTAATCTGCTTTTATATAGCTCTGTTTTTCTACTGCATCCTACAGCTAAAGATGAGCTCTATTATATGGTATATTAAGTACATAAGAATATATAAATAGATTGATCCACCCTCAGGACTTCTGCGCGCATAGTATTTTTTATCTTGGGTTTTCTACTTGCTGCATGCACTTTTAAATTTTATTTCTATCAAGGGTTGGAAATAAGCAATTACCTTCTAGAAGGAAGTAATTCTTGGAAAAGCAAAGAAACACATCTAGATAGCACATATGTGCAGACAGCCTTTTAACAGTCCCACAGAGCCACTGAAATAGTATAGCACCCTTGTCTGATCCCTTCAGAGATGGCAAGTTTCTTACAATGAATTTATTTATAAAATAATGCATACCTTCCTTTCCTCTTTGGTATTAGAAAGTTTCTGTCCGCTGCTGGCTAGGGTTGTAGCTGTCATTGTAGTCCTGCACGCCTGCCTGAAGGCTTAGGGGAGAAAAGGGAGAAAGCCCTATAGCAACTGGCTTCTCCCGTTGTCTTCTGGAGCATTCTCTGTCATGAGAGCACTCTGCTAGCATTTATAGCTGGATATTAGCATGTGAATGAGGAAATTGCTTAGCTGGTCTCCTTTTCCCACAGAAGGGGTTGAGGCCAGAGGCTTGTGACCATCAATCAAGGCTGACAGGTCACTACTTATCAATGGCCAGATCACACACACAGTGCCTAAAGAGCGACAGATGTCCAGCTTCATGAAAGCTTTGCTTGGTAGAAATCTTTTGTTTAAGGAGGCAGAAAACAAGTGCCAGAGATTATTTGGCTCCCTTCTCAATCAGCACTGATTCCCAGGGGAAAAAAATACCAATAATCTAAACCATAACCAACTGACAAATACCTGGGCTGCTGGGATTAATGGAAATACCAGCTTTGTATATGGATCTTTCTGGGCTCACTTATTTTCTGTCCGTTGGAATGCTTGGGCAGCATTAAAAATCAGGCAGGAACTCTGTGTATTCTTCTTTCACACCTGGAACACAAATGTATACAAATGACAAGTGAGTATTAAGCATTTACCGTATTTACAGTAACTGGAATGTTTTTGAGAACATGGGATTGCACAAGTCAAGGTCTTGCAAGCTTCCCAACATTTTTCCACAGAATGAATCATCACCACAGGAAAATATTGGATGAGAAGCTTTGTCTCTGCAAATGCCCTTGTGCCCATCAAGAGCATGGTTGAGGAAGCTACACAATGTCAGACACTGGATCGGGGCAAAGTTCCTTTGTCTACTCATTGACTACAAACAGATTTTCTATTTCATTATAAAAATATGATGGAGAAGTTAGTGTTGCCACAGAAAAGTTTGGGGAACACAACCTGGAATTTTTCTGTAGATTATAAATAATTCTATAAATTATAAATAATAATTTATAAATAGAATGACCACTCCAAAATTTAATAGCAACTTAATAATCAGTGTCATATATCAGAAGCCCTAAAAGTGACTTGAGGATTATCAATCTTAAACATGTTTATTTTAGATAAGTTTCATTGTGGACTTTGTTTCTTCTTAGGGATATCATCATTGTCATCATCATCATCATGAGTCGGAAGGGAGCGTAACTCTAATCCCCTGCTTAATATGTACTAGCTCTAGGTTTCTAAAATATATATTATTGTTTTAAATTGTATCCAATCTTTAAAAGTTGAAATGCACCATAAAATAATCTTAAAAACCAAATTTACTTTGAAGAAATTATGATAAAGCAAGAAAGAAGTTGTTAACTCTTTTCCAATCCATCACAATATATCTTTAATTAATACAACAGATTTCAGGACTGTGGCAAACCTGTGTATGATTATTTGATGTGTTGTATCAAAGAAGGTTGAATTATGTCAGTTTCTATCTGCTACCACTATGGCTTCATATTGTATAAAAATACCTTGATTTTCTTGGATAGATACTTTTTGCAAATCACTTCTCTAACCTTTAAGTTTAACATTAGCAAGTATAATTCTAACTTTAGAAGATTGAATTGGAAAAACGATTTTAAAAAAATAGTAAGAAAGAACCAGAAATGTGACATTGGTCCACATGGTTTTCTACATTAGGGAAGGTTTTTTTTATATGACAAAAGATCACTAAGGGCAATTTTTATACATAAAGTTTTTAATTCCTGCACTCTTGATATAATCAATCAATCCAAAATTTCAGAAAAACTTGTTTTTTTCATTTTTTTTGCTGCGTGCAAACATATAATATCCATCCTGGAGGAGGATTGTGGGGCCTTTACATTTTTCTGGCTCACTTCACGACACTAGATCTAATCAATATTTCTTCAACCTCAGAAAATAGCAGAGAGGAAATTACTGTAACTCTTGGTGATCCAGGAACTCTTCTTGAGTTAACCATATTACATACAGTATATAGAAGAAGAAGAAAGGCCAAAACATGTGGTTTTGTTTTCAACTTGCTGAAAAATAGATTATGACTTCAGTGCTAGAAGATATATCTTTTGTATTGTCTTTGGTGGGAGTAATATTTCCTCAGAATCAGGAACAATGAAAACTATCCACCCCTCTTGGGAAACATGTAGATTATAACAGTTCAGTGACTTTCCAATATAAATAAACTCGGCACTAATTCGAAGTCAGGAAGTCTGTGGTAGAAAGATCATTGTGAAAACTTTTATTTATTTTTTGGCCATATGAAATTTGCTGAATGACTATTGTCAAGTCAATATTTATTACAGTCAGAGACCAGCAGAAGTTAAAAACACCCAAGGAATGTCCAGTTAAAAAATCTGGAATAAAAGAATAAATAAGAGATAAAATCTATATTAAAATCACAACTTGGCATCCACTCAGTTACACATGAGCAAATTACGGCATGGTCTAACCACACTATAATATAAATCCTTAAACTGTGAGGCCCGTAGAATAACTATTGAAAGGTACATTCTCTTCTTCTTTCTAGCGTTATTCCCACACTATGGCAGGGTCCACTTGTCAGCAAAACCATCTCCATTTGGATTGACCCATGGCGTTTTTCAGGGGCGACGCCCACGTAAAGTACACTCTAAAAATTATTAAAATAACAACAATGCAAACTTTATTTAACTTGCACAATTTCAACAGATCACTATTTTTGGCTATTGTAATATACAACTTGGTTTATATTGTGTGAGCAGTGTTGTGTCAATATATTGGAATCACAACTGGAATAATTTAAAGACTTCTTATGGACATGGACCTTTAATGTTATAAAGATATGGAACTTTTATTTAGAAACACATTTTTGTCCGTTATTTATCTTAGTTCCAATAAGGAGCTAATCTTGTATTTAAATTATAGAAATAAAAACATGCTCCATTATTTCTGCATTCAGGATAGCAACTTTGGGCTACTGAGCTCTAATGAGATCATAGTGCTACGTGGCTGAGTCGCCACAGAGTTTCCACATATCACTATGTGGTACCTTTTTTACCCCTATGTAATTGACTTAGCAGAATTGCTTGGATACATAAACCATTTTTAATTGACTTGACATGAACCATGGCTCACAACCTATACTAGTTGGCCTCCCAAATCATATTAAAGCAAAACCAAACCAACTCTCAACTTTGCAAGTTCAGTCCAAACTATAAAATTCCAATATATCTGTTAAATTTAAAAAAAAAGATGTATCCAGTTAAAAATCTCCCATTCATCTACCTTGTCCCTTTTTGCTGTACATGCTGTATGATTCCAAATATATTACTTTTTTGGCCAAGATATGTTATCCCATGTGATTACTATATTTCCATAAAAATTATTCATATATTGTAGGAACTACAGAATGATATTGAATGTCTTTAGCTGGGTAACTGGGTAATCATTCTTATTCAGGCAAAGTATGACATTTGTCTGTGTAACTGAGTGGGAAATAGGAATGTAAATGCAAATGTGTCTGCATATTACTCAAGGGTCTACTCTGTGACTTGCTTTCTTCTCCTTTTTATGTTGCTCAATGCCCGGTTTTTAGGGGGAAAAAAAGAAAAAGCCTTGAATTGCAAAGCTATAGATTTTTTCTGTATTTCCTAAAGCAGTGGAGAATTCATCTTAACTCTCCTTCCTTTTTTTCAGTATGTGTGAATATTTCACATGATTTTAAAAGAAAGCAGCATTAAACATCTGTTCCTGTACTTTTTTTAAGAGAAGAAAAGAAAGCTTGAAACTAGAAGACAAAACCAAAAAAATATGGCAGATGTTAGTGAATCCCCTCCAAGGCAGATGTCTAGGTTAAAAAAAAAAGCTTTAAAAATCGGGTTTAAGAATTCATGGCTCCTACTCTTTTCTGACTTAGGACACGCGACTGCTTGGCTTGTGGAGGGATGTGGGAAAACTCTAATTCACAAAGAACTTATTCAAACCAACCTAATAGCCATGAAGAATCTAATCGCCAGCAGGAAAACGGACAGCAAGTCCACCAAAGAGGCCGGTAGAGAAAATTAACCCTTTCTGATTTGGCATGCAAAATAAAGATAGAATTCCCATATAGCTTTATTTGACATAGTTGGCCATTCCCACATTAAACAGTGGCTTTGTCAAAAGATTCTGTCTACAGTATTAATCTGTGCAATGTCAAAACTGCTAGGCTAAGGATTCATGATTTACAGAGGGTTCAAATCCATCAGATTTTTTTTTAAGAAATAATTTTTTCAGTCAATTATTCTTAATTTTCTCCTTATATTAGGATACATACCCCAACCTTGGATCCCATAAGAGCTTTCATGTGAAGCATGCTTGACCAGTTCAAGCAGCTAATAAGTTTATTCCTGTTGACTATGGACTGCCTTTAACCTTAGTTCCATAAACTCAGGATTTATGCAGTGCTATGTGGTTGGTGGGGGAAGTGAGGATTTGAATTAGCAGGAGACAATGAGAAATATCAATGCTTATTGAGAGGAATCCAGTCAAGCAGGCTCTGAGATGAGCAATTTAAGAAAAATATCAATGGATGAATACAACTCCCTCCCTCACTATTTACAAGCTACCTGGATCTGCTCCATCTGTCAATGTTCAGTAATCACTTAAAGAGTAATACGTCAGTCTCTCTCTCTCTCCCTCTCTGTGCTTTGAACAGAATAATCTGTTCCGTTTCAGAATTCCTTAGGAGACGTTACTTTAAGTGGAATTGAAAAGAGAAAAGTTTGTCAGTGCTTAATAACATTTCAAGCATAGAGTTGACTTATTGACAATGTTGAATTCATAATTTCCTGTTCATATTGCACATTAATTCCAAATAGGATGATTTTTTAAAAAAAATCTACCTACATAAATATATTTAATGATACATTTTCTCCCAGGGTCAAAGGTCCAGAGTGGTTTGGTCACCAGAATTTTTTCCTCATAACAATCATGAAGTAGACTAAAATAAAATATCTATGATTTCATTATATGCTTACTCATATTTAATTTAACTATATTTTATATCATTAAACTAATTCTGAGAATACAACACACTTCCCACAAAGGCTGGATTCATACAACACAGTTAGTATGGTGTGTGCAACCCAGTGGGGTAGTCAATATCCCTTCCACCTCATTTTAATTATAATCTGTTTTTATTGTTATTAGAGATATCTATTTTTCTTACAGTTTTATTATTTTCAATGTTGTAAGCGGCCCAGAATCACATGTGATGAGACAGGTGGCAAATAAATTTAATAAATAATAAACAAACAAATAAATATTTAGTTCTGTATATTTAATCTGTATTTTGTTACTTTGGCTGCGTTAAATAAATGGTACTAATCTGTGAGTTACTAACTTAGCATTCTATGTTAGTTTTGTCATTGGGCCTTATTCAATAAATAAGTTTCATGTGATTTGTGAACCCAGCCATTATGGTTTATAACTCAAGATATAATAGTACTTAAAGTAAGGCGTGAACCAGCAACTATTTTCAATAGCCCTGTATAGTGGCTTGTTGATGGGAGTTAGCAGCAAAGGTGCATAAGAGTTTCCACAACTATTCCTATAGGAGAAGAGGCAGACCACTGAATCATTAAAGCAAAGCAATGCTCTAAAGCTTTGCAGAGTCCTAGCAGTTACTTTATAGATGTGTATTTAGAAACTGAAGTATAGTAGCCCTCATTTCTATAAACTTTCTATTTAAGCTGCAGCTTTAATGTTTGGAATGGAATTAAATTAAATTTGTGAAACATCACAAGAAGTAATAGTACTGCAGTATAATAAAAAATACTGCAATAAACAATAAACAAGACCTTCCAAATGTAGGGTTGATACTATCACAGGAACGTTTGGACAGCTTTTGAAATAACTAAGGGAACTACTATCTGCTCAGTGGTGGGTTGCTATCAGTTCACCCTGGATCGGGCGAACCAGTAGCAGCGGTGGTGGTAGGCTCCGCCCACCTGCCCAGACACTTCTGCGCATGTGCAAAAGCATCACGCATGCACAGGACTGTGCACGCACATGAGCAAACCGGTAGCAAACTAAATTGAAGCCCACTACTGTATCTGTATCTGAGGTAAAATGCAGGTGCGATAACTTAACATAGCCATTTCTCAAAATCTGGGCAATTCGCAGATGTATAAGATCCAAATCTCAACAATAATCATGTTGGCAGGAAATTCTGGAGATGGCTGATGACTTACATGGAATGTCCCCAAGCTGTAAAATGATATCTCTAAGTGTATCCTGTTACTGCTATGTACTTTGCATTTAATTTTTCCAGGTGATACATTTTTGGAATAGTACTTTTAACTAGTGTTTCAGACTGTTATAGATTAGGGAATAAACATCCAGTATCAGGATGTTCTATTTACCCCACTGAAATATTTTGTTAAAAAATGCAGTTAAACAAAATCAGGAAAATGTCATGCCGTTAATAGAAATGTATGTTATGTGAAAGAAAGAGAGAATAGTTAAGCATGCTATTTTTTTAAAAAAAGTGTACAGATAAAAAACATATACTAATCTGGAAAAATAAGATAACATTATTATAATATCAGAGAACTTATACAAATTGATTTTTACACAGAATAGATGCAGCCACATGCTTAATTATATGTCAACCTACTGATTTAAAAATTCTAAATTATACTTTATAAACATCTTCCAATACACCACACTGGATACAAGACAATGTATTTTATGTAATGTAGTCAAGACAAACCAGTGAACCACTTCTGCAGTTTCATCACAGATCACAGCCCCTGGATCAAAAGGTTAGGATTTGGTCCCAGGAAATGACAGGGTTAAGTTGGAAGGCCAACTGCTGGCTGAAGGCAGGTGGTAGGCCTGTATCTCCACAGTACAAGGCTCATTGTATCTGAATGCAAAAAATCTTTTAAAGTAGTAAAGGCAACCATTAATCAGGATTTTAAAAAGAGCCAAACTCACATCCCATCCAGGCAGTTATTCAGGCAATGTGTTTATACAGAGAGCAAAGGCTTTTTCACAGCATTAAGAAAACAAGGCAGATGTAGTCTTCGAGCCAGAGAGACACAGAATCATTATGGATTCCAGTGGGAAAAAAGGAATATATAGTGTAGGACCGTGATGGCGAACCTATGGCACGCCTGCCGTAGGTGGCACGTGGAGCCATCTCTGCGGGCAGGCGAGCCATTGCCCTAGGTCACCCCCCACCAAGCACGTGTGCGCTGGTCAGCTGATTTTCAGCTGGCCCCGCCCACACTGCCCCTCCCATCCAAGGAGTCTCCACGCAGCCCGTTTTGGATGCCAGGTAAGTACAGGGCTCACACGGAGGCTCTGAGAGGGTGAAAAATGGGCCTTCAGGAAGTCTGGAAATTGGCCATTTCTGGCCTCCAGAGGGCCTGAGGAGACTGTTTTCGCCCTCCCCAGGCTCCATGAAAGCTTCCTGAGCCTGGGGAGGGCAAAATACAGACCTACCGGAAATCCGGAAATGGGCCATTTCCGGGCTCCAGAAGCTTAAGGGAGGCCTGCTAGGTCCAAAATGGGGGGTGGTTCATGCATGTGCGAGGGGTGTAGGGGGGTCGTGCACGCATGTGCAGGGGTTGGGGAAGCGCAGGAGGTCGGGGCGCACGGGGGGCATTTCATTATGGGTATGGGCACACGCACACGCGACCCCCCCCCTTTCCACTTTTGGCATGCAAGGGCAAAAAGGTTTGCCATCAGTAGTATAGGATGATAAGCAATCATCCCGCAACTTTGCTTTGTTTGATCTTTTTAAATGTTGATAAGAAATGGCATAGAGCTCAGTTGAAGGATTGGATCATTTGGTCCAGTGCTCTCCTGGCTGATAGTAGGTATCTAGAAGCTTGGTATCTACCTATAGATCTGAAGATAGGTAGTGTCAGAAATTAAATCCCAGATGTTCTGCTTTTACGATAGGACTTTGCTAATAAGTCAATACTCCCTGCCTTATAGTTGGGTTTGGGGATAGTTAGTAGTGATGGCATTTCATCACTATAGGCTATGTTTTTCATTCTTTGCATATATTTTCTTTTAAAAAGTTAATAAACTCACTTCACTGTACTTAAAATTCCTAATAAATTACTGGTAATCTTAAACATTTTAAAAGAAATAAAAAGAACAACGTAATAAAAGAGTCAGATGAGGCACAGTTCTTGTATAATCATCCTATGGGCCATAGGAATATGGATTTCAGACACTATAGGCCAGTGATGGCTAACCTTTTTGCCATCACGTGCCAAAAGTGGGGGAAGCACAGTGGGGTCACAGGCACACGTGCCCACATCCATAATTCTATGCACACTGCCCCCTGTGTTTCCCCCGCTTTTGGCATGCAATGGCACAGTGAGCCCAGTAGGCCCATTTTTTGCTCTCCCCAGGCTCCAGAGCTTTTCTAGGAGCCTGGGGAGGGCAAAAACGGCCTTC
>JANHZT010004630.1:81095-100363 GCA_032468215.1 Stegonotus admiraltiensis | reverse complement strand
CCTGTTTGCTGACTTCCAGTGGGCCCAGAAGGCCCAAAAATCAGCTGGCCGGTGCGCGCATGTGTGCCAGAGCTGAGGTCGTGTGCCCACCAATACGGCTCCGTGTGCCACCTGTGGCACCCGTGCCATAGGAGGTTCGCCATCACGGCTCTAGGTGTTATGGATTAAAAGTGTTTTCAGAGTAACTTGGATTAGGGAAAATTAACAATATATTTTACAATTGCAAGTACCATATGTAGAATAGGACACATCTGAAAAAGTTAAGTAGATGAATTTTTAATTTAAAACAAGCCATGTATACATGTTCTATGGCGTAAACTAAATATTTAAGAAAACCTTGATTATCTGTTTATTATCCAATAATAGATATCTTTAAAACAATCTGTAAGCACTTTAAATCTCAAATTTTAAAAAAGTAAAATTAAATTGGAAATCTGATATAAATAGCAATCTGTAAAGCACCAAGCTTTTTTTTCAAGTTTATTCAGGTTAGCATACACAAGAATTTAAACGTCCATTTTTAAAGGAATTCTGGCAGCTGTCCTTAATTTTATACAGTACTGTAGGTAGTCAAGTATTAATATATCCATAGCAATTGGTATAATATATTTGTCTTTTAGGAGAAATTCATTTTCTATTAACTCCTTATAGTACCACTGATTAAGCCCCTCACTAACATTGTGTTTTAAGTGCTGCTAGCTTTCCTGCAGATTTGACTCATTCAACCATTATGAGAATATTGACTCTTAGGAAGCCAATACATCTTCTCTTATGCAGACAAAGGCATGTGCAAGTAGGGACAAAGTGACAAAAGTGCATTGTGATATGATGCAAACTCTATAAATTATGTAATTGTGGGAAATATGGCAATGCAAGTACAAAAGCATAAAACTTGCATGGTAGCATCCCAATGCATGTTTTATCATTTTGGTGTCATGGTTCTGAATACAACCTGCTCCTGAATACCTGAAGAGAAGACAACATTATTAGAACCAGATTAGCAAAATTATCATTCTGAGGAGGTAACACCTAAACCTGGATATTTTTAGAACTTGTGCTATATCTTAAATATGGCCAAGCTTGTGGAACTAAAAACAAATTCATGTTTAATATACGTTTCAAGTAGACTTTCAAAACTGTTTCAAAAATATTTTTATAATGGCTTAATTTTAGTATCACTTTAAAAGTGTTGCAACTTCCAAAGAATTTGTATAATGTACATAGCACCAGCAAATTGTGTTACTAACAGACAGATGTATAACATATAGCACCAGAAAGAAGCAAAGCCTATACCCCCCAAGAAAAGTTCCCAGTTCCCATAATCTTTAATATTATCATGTTGTCCTTAGTACATTCTCTACTTTTCTTCCACTAAAATACTAATAAATTGATTAATCATATATTTTCAAGGAAGGATGAAGCTGGTCTTTTCAATTTCCTGAGATCTAAACTGATGAACTACTCCTGTGATGTTTAATATGGTTGAAATTATTAAAGTTTTAAGAAAGTTCGGAATTGGTTAACAGCATTTTTCTTAAGTTCTTGCTATATTTTATTTTAACTTTTTTCATGAAGAAACCAAGGACAATGATGACTGTATTTTCCAGATGTTTCAAGAGATATAATAAGTCATTTCATTTACTGTGTTCCAACTTGAATTTATCTTTGTTGTTCTTGTGTCCTCTATGGTCAGTTGGGCATCTCAAATAATATCTAACCCTGGTATATTTAAAGGCTGTAAACATTCAATTTTTCTTGAATGTGTTGATCACATAAATCTGTATTAGCTTTATCATGCACAACTCTTGGTTGGAGCAATTCATATTCTTTCTTTTTTCCATATTATTTTTGCAGAACAATTTTTGCTGAACATTTCTAAAACTTAAGAAAACACACAAAAATGCTGTAATTTAAATGCACATTTTAAAGAATAATCTATATAGCTTTTTGAATATAGAACACTGCAAGATAAGATTTCTTTCACTATGCATAAAATTTGGTATTTTTATTGAAAACCTTGAATATTTGCCAAGGTGAAAAAGGCGTGTAAAACTAAATTGTAAATGCATGAAGCAGCAACTGTACAATCTCTAACTAATCTTAAAGCTGTATGAAACTGTTGGCTCTGGGAGTGAAAAAAGTCTGCCCGAACATAACAAGGCTTCATATGGTATTTCCAGCACCTCTCCACCTGTTTCTGTTTTTTTCATTTAGAAATATCTGTAATTTGCCCTCAAACTGCCCCCCTAGGAATCTCTGCACTTGGTTTTGTCATAGGGCTAAAACATGAAGTGTATTTTGCATGCATAAAACAGCGGGTTGTGATTTTCATTTCATCTATATTCCACTGTGCCTGATTGAATTCTATTCTCTAGAAGCCACAGGTCTTGAAGAATGGCTTCTCATATAATATAAGGGGTTTCAATTTGGAATGGAAATCCCCATCTATTCTCAAACCCATGAATAAGCAACTGAAGACTATTTTCCAATAGGAAAGTAGAGATAGGCAAGTAATAAATGGAGGAATTGAATAATGTATTTCCATGTAGGAGGGGAAAAAAATCACTTGGGCAACTTTCTAGTGCCCCATCTATGCCCGCAACTGATTCTATTGATCAATATTGTTAATATTGATGGTACCTCTTTCATGTAAAAGCCCTATCAAGAAACCTGGTAAAAATTACATTTTAAAAAACATCTGCAAAAAAACAGCACTCAGTAATAAACCATGAATTTAAAATGTAGCTGTTATATTTAAAACATTTATGTAGCTGCCCATCTTTTAATCAACTCTGTGAGGCTCCCAATTAAAAAGCTATACTAGCTTTCAGTCAAATCAAACATTTATATCATTTAGTGACCATATGCAGTTACAATGATGATGAAGTTGATGACTTTCACAGAACTGTAGATCAAGGAAAGCTGAAGTAAAGCCATAAGCACAATCACTTAGCAATTGTTTAACCACAGAGTTGCCCATTGCAATTGAGGCTGCTGAATGAAGATTTTGTAAAAGTTCAATATTTTTTACTCCAGTTGCAATACATAAGACAAAACAAAAAACAGGCAGGAGTAGATAATGCCCTTACAGCTACTGTTGGACTACAATTGCCATTAGCTGCAACTAAAATGGTTAATGGCAGGAATTAGGGTAACTGTAATCCAAAGCAAGAGATTATTCACGCCCCATCTCACTCAAAGGAAATACTCTAATACTAATTCTATTATTAAGAGAACATTAAGGAGCAATGTTGTGTAATAAAATATTATACCCCATTAATATAGGCAAAGTTCAAATTTTACAAAAAGAAATTATTTTCAATCCATTGCTGATACTTAGCAGAAGATAGATTTGTAACAAATAAAAGCATCTTATCAAATCTATCTATCTTAGCAGAAGATAGATTTGTAACAAATAAAAGCATCCTATCATGTTTATAATGTATACATTATAAATACAATTTATAATGTATACATGTTACCATGACAAAATTCATTTATTTTATACCTCAGCTGCTTGTTTCTGTCCTGAAATATGGAGCAATATAGGCTCATCAGTAGATTCAGTACATTCAGGAAAAGAATTTGTCTGGATTTTTGGCACTTCAAGACAACAATCTGTAATTCCTAATGATGCAGCTACCTGTTAAAAACACACAAAAATAAAACTTCACTGAAAGTGCCATCTGTAGAAAATAACCAGTCATTCATATAGTAATCATGAAAAGCAATCAAGGATTTTGCATTTCTGTTTGTTACATGCTAAAGATTTCACACTTTTTCTAAAATCTAATGCAATGATTTACTCAGGGCTTATCAAGAATCCTACTAATAAAAGAAAATCGAAGTTGAGTAATTAAGTATATCATAATATCTGCTTCACCCATTTCAAAAATAATTCTTCCAGAATGCTTTACATCAAGGGTGTCAAACTCAAGGTGTCACGGCAGCATCACATGACATAGCGGGACTTTTTTCCCCTTCGCTAAACCGGGCCCAGCGTGTGACGCAGTGGTGGGTTGCCCCCAGTTCAGACCGGTTCTATAGAACCGGTAGTAAAATCAGTGGGAGGCTCCGCCCACTGACCCTGATATCATCAGAAGTGATCTACGCATTCGCAGAAGCTTCTGCACATATGCAGAAGCATGCGCACGAGTGCGAGCCCGTTACGAACCAGCAGTAAAGGTAAGTAGAACCCACCCCTGGTGTGACGCATCCGGGCCGTGAATTTGACAGCTCTGCTTTACATTATATTCATATATCTTCTCTCCTACATTTCCCAGTTTTTAGAATTAAACAAAATATCAAAAACAGTGGGTTAAGATTAGGATTTGACTAAAAGAATTATTATATAACAGTGAAAGGAGAAATGTATATCAGATTGACCAACATATACACTGTATTGTTTGTCAATGCTTGAATTCCTCCAAAAAGGGGCAAGGGAAAACCTTTGAGCAGTATCTTCATTTTTGGCATTATTTTCTTTATATGATTATCAGTTTTGAGATTGTCTTGCTCTTTTATGTTTTTATTCTTACTTTGTTGATTAGTTCAGCACAGCAAAACAAAATAATAAGTGTTTATTTCATTTGTTTTATTTAAGCAGATCAATTCGCAGAGATTATTATATTGGGACAAGTGTATAGTATTCACATCCTGCTTGTTTTCTTTATAACAATTTGATGGGCCATTATAGGAACAGAATATTAATCCAGCATAATTTATGTGAAGATGGAGAAATGCATATATAGAGTAATTTGATAAAAAACTTTGCCTACCGGATTGCTCGTATTTTCAATGATCATTTCAATGAACTACATTGCTAGTATTTTCATTGTTTTCTTTTTTAAGGAAATGCAGTATCCATTTTATCTACACATAATTTGACTGAGAAAGCTTTTGCTAACAAAAAAAACTCTGAATTATGCTTACCTTATGGTTTTTTATTTCTAATGGTTGCTTTAATTCAGAATTCTTAAAATAATCTTGACACATTTTCTTTACCATTGAATGGAGCTCTTCAAACTCCTGGTAAACATCTGGAAAGACTGCTTTTGTTGAACGTTTTTTCTCTGCCTAATCAAAAACAAAAGCTATATAAAAGTATAAGCAAGCTCACAAATAAAAATTGTACATTTCATTTACAATCTTTTATTTCTTTTCCATTTCTGTTATACGGAACTGGCTTCATCTGATTGCACATATATACTTTTTCTAATACTATTCAGCAGGCTCTTTGAATCTTTCCTTGGAAATCCCATTTTCTCTTAGGCAATATCATACTTGCCTTGCTGACATTAGTTCAAATTCTTCCTACTTGCTACAAAATATGGTTTTGTGTAAAATAGCAACTTTCAAAGACTTGCCTTCATTAGCAGGAATTCAAATACAGTAACAACTGTTGTCACACGTGGAACCACCAGCTCCATAAACTCTTCATTGGTGCACTGCTGAATCAGCTGTTAAAGAACATAATTTATTTAGAAATGTCATAAAGTGTTCTTAATATGTAGATAAATAAGAATAAGTACTAATATAAAGGAATAATACCTCTTTTAGCTTAGCTTTTCTTTTAAATCTACTAAGATGTTCTGCTGAGATACTATTAAGAGAATTGGAAGATAATTGACCAAGACTGCTAAATGTTGTAGAACATCTTGATCTATTAGCCATCTTTGGTTGATACGATCTTCTCTGCCGTTTTCTTCTTCCAGGCCCCAAATGGGTGCTGTATGCTTCAGACTTTCTATCTTCTGCAGAAATGTCAGACTTCAAAAAAAATGTTCATTAGAATTGTTTAAAATGTTATGCTTTTATATATTCATCAATTAGTTTGAAATTATAGTAATAAATCTACATTTCACCATATAAAGGTAGTTAAAACCTCTCAAAGATAGCAAATGCATTTTTGAAACAAAAAAATGACATTATGGATAAAAAAATGTTGAAACATGTAGTATTGTAAAAAGCAAAAATGTGGTAGCAGTAAACTTACAAACTTTTTCAAATTATGAAGTGGTAATCTGTATATTTTTATTTTATATTTGACATTCAAGATGATTTTGAAAGCAATAGTCATCAATGTTTCCTGCCGCACCACATAGAGTAAGTACTATTCCTTTCTTGTCATGCTTCCTAATTTTAGATTAGAATAATTTATGCCCTCGTGTATGTTAAATACGCTATAAATAATAGCATTTAATGCCTGGAAGTGAGGAAGACTGGAGGAATCTGTTGAAGATGAAAGAACAATTGCTGACCAGCAGATCAGCATTAAAAAAAGAAGATGTCCTACTCTTTGTAAAGTTGAGATTAAATATGTGAACATAAACGGTGGCAGCAAAGGAAAAATTGCGTCAATAGGCAAACCAACCCAGTACAAATAGGCTGACAGGCTAAATCATAACAGACTTTTCTTCTTAGCCTCAACAATTCATAGGGATGGTGACCCTATGACCATGAAATGCACATTTGCCATTTGGGGGAAAGACTATGAAAATAGCTCTAGACAAAATATTAAAGTGCAGAAATATCACCCTGACAACAAAAGTATTATCAAGACTATGGTTTTCACAGGGCTAACATATGACAGCTGGACCATTAGCATGGCTGAAAGAATAAAAATGCATGTGTTTGAATTAAGATGCTGAAAGAAATTGTCAAGAATCCCTTCGGCCACAACAAAAGAAATAATTAAATATTAGATGAAACAAAATGAAATTTTCATTGAAAGCATTTAGCATGAAGCTAAAATTTAAATGTTCTGAGTGCATAATTACTTGTTGGAAAAGTCACTGATGTTTAACAAAACTGAAGACAATTAAACAAGTCAACAGAAGACAAAACAGCTATACCGGTAATCCTGGATTTATGACCAGTCATTTAGCAACTCTTCAAAGTAAAGCAATTCTGGCTTTCATAAAAGTTTGCTTCAACTCCTGCGCATTGCTGTGCTTGACAGCTGACTTGCATTTATGACCAGTTGCCAAATGGCCTGCAATCATATGATCGCTTTTTGTCAGCTTCTCTATAAATTCAGTGGGCAAGCCAGTAAGTTGTAAGCAGAGGGGATGGGGAATTAGAGGTCTGTTCCTGCAGCGCACCAGATTTCCCCTCATTATGTGGCAAGAAGTCCCTTGGTGGCCTTCAGGAACAAAGGTCTGCTCCATCAGGGCACCAGGAGATTTTGTCTCCTTTCTAGGGCTACAAATCTAGCAAACATCACTGTTCTGAAGATTAGAAAGATATGGAAAAGTGGAGCTGCTTGCAGTTAAAAAAAGTGAGTTATAAAGATATGGAGATGCTTAGAAAGGTACGGCAAATGATGGCTGCTTGTAGGATGGCGTAAGGTGGCCTTGTTAGGAAGACCATGCCTTATATCAACTGGATGCATCTGCAATTACAGAAAAAGGCAGGGCTAAGTGGACCTGGGTATGGTGGGGAGATCGCCTTTCATCCTGGCACTCCAGTTAACAACCTGCATACTCACTTAACAAGAGCTCTTCCAGTTGTGGTTGTTAAGTGAATTGCTTTACTCTAACAATTGCTAAATGACTGGTCATAAATCCAGGACTACTTGAATAGGTACTTTGTCTTCTGTTAGCTTGTTTAATTGCCTTTGATTTTGCAAACTTTTCCAACGTCACTATGCACTCAGAATGTTTAAACTTTAGCTTTGTGGTTAATGTTTCCAATGAAACTTTCATTTTGTTTTATCTAGTATTTAATTATTTATTTTATTATGGCTGAAGGGATTCTTGACAATTTCCTCCAGCATCTTAGTTCAAAGACATGCATTTTTATTCATTCAGGCATGCTAGTCCCAATTGTCAAGGATTACCTATATACTATCGCTGACAACATCCACAAGATTACATAAGAGTCACGGTGGCGCAGTGGTTAGAGTGTAGTACTGCAGGCTACTTCTGCAGATTACCGGCTGTCAGCAGTTTGGCAGATCAAATCTCACCAGGCTCAAGGTTGACTCACTCTTCCATCCTTCCGAGGTCGGTAAAATGAGGACCCAGATTGTTGGGGGCAATATGCTAACTCTGTAAACTTCTTAGAGAGGGCTGTAAAGCACTATGAAGTGGTATATACTGTAATTCTAAGTGCTATTGCTATAGTACTATTGCTATAACTCAAAGAAGCAGCTGTCAATAAACAGTCCTGGCAAATGATGTTCATTAAGTCATCATTAAGAGCTGCAAGTGACCGAATCATCAGACACCCACAATAAGTAATATTGGGTGGTTTTTTAGTGTTCTTTTATCCCACCTTTATTATTTTTATAAATAACATGAAGAAGAAGAAACATACCTAATACTCCTGTTGTGTTCAACACAACAACAACCCTATAAGGTGAGTTAGGCTGAGAAAGAGTGACAGATCCAAGTCACCCCACCAACTTTCATGCCTAAAACTGGACTAGAAGTCTCCTTGTTTGTTACCTAGTACCCTAACTGGCTAATCCTCAATGACTACCTGTTTAGCTGTTGGAAATCCAGCTAAGGAAGGGAAAATTTAAATTATGATTTAAACTTATCCTATTTCTACACTTCAGGTTGATACCGAGGGGATGGTTAATATAACTCTGAATCAGCTAGGGTGTATTCATGATATTCCTGTGTTTCTTGGTTATATTCCTAGTATTTGGAATTTGGATATCAAGATTTGTGCTTTTGGAGCACAACACTGAAGAAACAAGACATCCTCCTGTGATTTGCAGCAATGGATTGTTAATATTCATTTTTTTGTTTTGACAAAACGTTGAGGAAAAGGAATTTCAACAAAGGAGGGATACCTGTGCTCTCTGAGTTGGTTATTTTCTTGCAGAGATTTCATTACTTGAACTACATAACACAACTAGTACAACATCACTAGCACTGATGATGTTACCTAGTTTGAGTAATGCCACATCTACAAGAAAACAACCAAGCTCAGAGAGCACAAAGACTCCCATTTCAAGCCTGAGCTACAAATATTCTCCTGTATTGGCAATTTCAACAAATAGTCATTTTCCCATGAATGAAGGTGAATATACATGTCCCAAGGTAATGTTGCAGGATCCAATCTGAGTCGATCACCAGGACCAAGGGTTTGTCTTTCGGATTCATGCTGCAGCCCATCTTCAGGGAACTTCTTTCTAGCTAGATGGGCTGAAGATGGCTCCAAAAGACAGGCTAGAGAGAAGATGGGTTCCAGCACGAGTCTGAAAGCTCAGAAGACAAAACCTCTCATCTCAGTGTGACTGCCCCAGATTGGACCCTGTAAGTCATTTTTCTTAGAATTCTTATATTTATAATTAGCCAGACTCCTTCCCCCTCCTTTTATCTGTATGATTATTTTGCAATTATATTATTTTATTAATTTCTTGCATCTATTCTTTCCTTTTATTAATTGGTTTAGGTCTTTTTTAAATAGTGGGTGGGATATCACTCTTAAATACCGGTAGTAGCACAGAGTACAGTTCATTCTTTTTAAATGCATTAACAAAGAATATGTATCACCTGCTGTTCACTTTCTGTTAGAAGATTTTTTTCCAATTCTGTAGCTAGTCCATTTTTGCTTACTAAAGCAAGAGTAACTGGTAAAGATGAAGAAGGTTGATGGTTGCTTTCACAATTTGCCTTTTCAGCACATTCCAGCTGTGTCATTTTAGAAAATCTATTTATAGGAGAAGATTCTGAAGACTCTTGGTGCCCATGACCTGGATTTATTCTGTAGTGCCGTGATAATCCTCCTTTTCCTATGTAGGATTTTTCACAGTTCTGACACTTAAACAATTTTGGCCGCAGGTCATAGTTAAAAGGGTTAAATAATTCACATACTTCCTTTACTTTGTTGCATTCATCATCTTCTAAACTCAACTCAGAATAATCATCAGAATCAGATGCGTGACAGTCAGCCAAGTCTTCTGTTTTAATAAATTTGTAGTCCTTAACTTTATATTTTGGAGGGTGAGAAATCCGCCCAGAACGAGTTGTTACTTTCAGAGATTTTTTAATATTTTGTTCTTTTGGCTGCTTCCCCTCATTTACAAGGGTTTTTGCTGAACAAGTTGGAACCAAAGAATCATTTGAAGAATCTTCTCTATCTTTTGTAATGGATTTATGTTTCTGCCCATGTGTAATTATTTTACTTACTGGTACTTGTCCAAGGGGATGTAGGGGGGCTGGAAGAAGTAGTTGAACTGTAGCTTTAGAAGAATTACATAAGAAAAATTGTTGAGATCCAGTGCCTGTAAAAGATTGTATCTGAAAAATCTCAGGATTAATGGTACTGAGTCCTAAAGGCTTAGAATTCTTCTCAACTGCTTGAGATTCAACTATATTTTTAGACAGAGCTGTTGCAGAAAATAATTCCAAACTTTTCTTTTCTTTTATCTGATGATCAGACTCTACTTGCACATGAGTAGTTTCCATCTGTTTTATAAAAAAAGAGAGGAAAGATTAAAGATCAAGTAGATAAGATTTGACCATAAACATTTTCTAATTACAATTATATTTTTTTCTTTTTATTTTGATCCTATACATTAGAAACTTTTTTGGAAGCAAAAAAGGAAACAAACTTGCTAGTTATGCAACATTTTAAATAAAGTCCCATGCAGACTACAGATTAAACATTGGGTGAATTCATGAACAGATCCATGTACAGATAGCCCTCGACGTACGACTGTAATTGAGCCTGGAATTATGGTTGTAAACTGTGGTCATTAAGTGAGACACCACATGACTGTGCCTAATGTTACGACCTTTTTTTGTGATGGCCATTAAGTGAGTGCTGCATTTGTTTAGCCTACACAGCAGTTGATAACTGAACCCCTTTTTATCAGTGAAAGTTTTTTTCCAGAAACCAGTAAAAAAAAAATAATGTAGAAAATTGTGGTCACATGACTGCAGGATACTGCAAGCAGCCATGAAAATAAATAAATGTGAGCTGGTTATCATCACGTGATTGCAGGCTGTGTGTGCGGCCACTGGAATTTCAAAAACCAGTTGTAAGTAGCCATTGTAATTTGAAATGGTTGCTATGAGACTGGTCATTAATTGAGGACTATCTGTGGTTATCCTGGCAGCAATAGTGGTTTGCCCTGCCTTCCTCTAGGATTGTTTTGGTTTTTTGTTTTATTTCCAGTGTACTCCATTGCCCTGATATTCCTGGAGGTTTCCCATGCACCCTAACCCTAACTCTTTCCACCTTTCTGAGCTTCTGAATTCAGATCAAGACAGCCAGATCCAACATTTTAATTATTTTGAATTAAATTTGAGCGAAAATTTAATTGACTCATATTGGCGGTTACATTTTTTAACCAAACATTCTAGTTTTTGTAGCCTCGACTAGCACGGCAACCTCAAGCTCGTTCAAATTTTTATTCTTGTTATAAAAAAGAATAATAGAGAAAAGTTGCACTTTGAAAGTCACTGAAATCAGTGACACTTGCACCTAATATGGCTTAGAGGATACTGTACATCCAGTGAAAAACAATACAAACTTTATGGATCATTTTTAAAATGAAATTTTCTTCACCCTCAACATACATGAATTCATCTTCATTGTCAGACAACAGTACAGGTAATCCTCAATTTATGACCAAAATGGAGCCCAAAATTTCTACTGCAAAGCAGCTATTAAGTAAGCTTTGCACCATGTTACAACTATTTCCCCACAGTTGTTAAGCAAAACACTGCAGTAATTAAGTGAATTACTTAAGCAAATCTAGGTTCCCCCATTGTTTTTGCTTGTTGGATGCTGACTGGGAAGGTTAGAAGTAGTGATCACATGACCCCTGGATAGCACAACTGTCATAAATACATGGCAGTTGCCAAGTGCCAAAATTTTGATCAGGTGACCCTGGGGATGCTGCAACAGTTGTAAGTATGAAAAGGGTCATAAGTCACTTTTCCAATGCCTTTGTAACTTCGAATGACCAGTAAATAAATGGTTGTAAATTAAGAACTACCTGTAGTAAATTTTGAAGAGTAACAACAAAAGAACAATTGACTAGCTCACACTCAGACATGTAATTTTAACTATGGTTTGCTCAATACACCATGTTTACATTGTCCATATCACATTCAGCCCAAAACAAACATGCCAAATTATAACTTAATGCTGTAGTGAATGAACTCAGTCTCTCTTTTCAGTGGGCTTTTCAGTGTAGAATACTGAATTAAGAGCCTATTCATAAGTTCATTCAGTTTCAAGGGTTCAGTAATAAGAAACATGTCAAATAGGAACAGGACACTGCAGAATCATACACCTGGAAGGAATCTTAAGACGGTCATCTAGTTTGGCTCTTCAGTGAAAAATTTCCAAACTTGGGAAACAACATTGCAATATGTGCACCTCAACTCCCTGAAATCCCCAGCAAATATGAGTAGAATTTGGGAAATTGGTCCACACATCTCAAAAGTTGTCCAGATTGGGAAATGCTGCCCTAGGGCGCTTCAGACAGATAACCCAGTGAGTGCTTGTTTCAAGACATTCGTGAAAGAAAATGTACAATTTATGTTAAACCCATTTCATCGTTGGAGAACTCAACAGTTTCAAAGCACTTCCTGATATTCCCTAAGAGGTCTGTAAGCGGCGTGCATACGCGCACCAACGTGCCTACCGTCCCTGTCCTAATATCCCCTTTTATTCGTATCCATCTCATGTATTCATAATTATGTTTATACTTATATGTTATCTAATACATGCTTGAATGAATGAATGAATGAATGAATGAATGAGTCAGTCAGTCAGTCAGTCAGTCAGTCTACTCTGAGCCCTACTCCCTTGGATTTTTAACCTACAGATTCAGGATTTCCTCTGGGAGGCAATAAAGAGTAAGTCCACTACTCTCTTCTGTGTGATAGACCCCTTCAGATATTTGATCCTTATTATCGTGTTTCCCTTCTCAGTTTTTTTTCCCCCTTCTTTTGCAAGCTAACGTGCCTAATTCCTTTATTCATTCCTGAAAGGACTTGCGTTTCCAGTCCCCTCACCCTCCTGGTAGCCCTCCACTGAACTCATTCCAATTCCTGCTTGCTTTGGTCTCCAGAACTACATAGTGTTGCAAGCGGAAACCGATAAGGCCAGAAAGCGAGGGGGGGAGGTGTGGCTTTTTCACACCATCCACACGATCCTTTAAGCCAGGTCCAGTTGAAAGAAGGACCAGGGAACGCGAGATAAAACACCCCGCCAAGCTCTACGATTCGCGTTCACGACTCCTTTTGCGATTTCCTGGGAAGCGCATCAAGGAACATGGCAGGCTTCTACCTCGGAGAGAAGGGGCCCCGTCAAAGGAAGAGGCTTTGTCTCGGATCCGACCTCCTGAGCTCCATCCTGCCCCGGCTGCGAAGGGCTGTGCAGGGTGCCGACCGTCGGCAGACGAGACCCCGAAGGCGAGGGCTTGAAACTCAGAGCCAGCAAGCGGGGAGGGGGCCAGGGGCTGCCTTGCCCTTGAGGTAATACGGCAGCCCCGGCGGGACGACGGTCCCCGGCCTTCTCCGTCGCCTTTCCGACCGGTGGAGGGAGCCCCTCGTCTTGTACCTTTCCCTGGACACCTCTAAGAGTCCCTGCCTCGGGCGCCCGATGAGGCTTCCCGCGGGGGAGTTCAGGGACAGGCGTCAACAACAGGCTGTCGCCCGGAGGAGGGCCTAGTGCCGGACCCTCAGAAGCAGCGGCGTCGTTCCTGAAGCCCGGAGAAGACATCTTAGGAGGGAGGTGGTGGAGGGGAAGGCCCCATCTCGCGCCTCAGGAGTCGAGGAGGACTCGGGGAACACCGGAGCGGGCGGGTACTCTGGGTTCGCTGCGGTACGTCACGGGAAGGGCGGAGAAGGAAGTCGAGCGCTGCAGCGGGAGCTCTGCCGGAGGACCAGCTCTGGTGTCGTGCCGAAGAGCGTCGTCCGGCGCCTCCCGATCCGAAAAGGAGTTGAGTTCAGCGGCCTTTAGAAGCGATGGCGGTGAACAAGAAAAACGACTGTTGCGGTTTTCCTTGCCTTCTCTAAGACCGATGCTTAATTTGCGGAGGCAACCCTAAAACTGCACCCGGTCTGCACTGTTTAAAGATACAAACGGCCATTCAGTTCATATGAACTTCATGGGGTTTTAAAATCGGACGTCTTTTGATTTCCTCGTTTTGCACGGAGAGCTATTAGGTTATAAGTCTGGGAGAGGGTTAAAGATGAACACATGCACACGATCCCGGATAATCAATTTAATTGAAAGTAAGACAGACTTGCTTTCGGGGTATATTAGCTCATTTCTTGAAGTTATTAAAGGTGTATGCCCAACTATTATTTGAATTTCAACGAAAAAGGAAACATACTGATGGCCCGTACGGGGATCGAACCCGCGACCTTGGCGTTATTAGCACCACGCTCTAACCAACTGAGCTAACCGGCCATCTTGTTAAATCGCTCTACTTTACCTTCTTTCTGTTATTAAATCTCGACAACAAAGGGAGGGGAAACTACTATAAAAAAATTTCGCTTTCTTTTTATTTTAATTTTCCGTTCTATAACTCAGCACTTCACATCTATAACTTATCTTATGTGATCTCTCTGTCAGACTACAAATCCCATATGATAGACGCAAAACATGAAAGAAAATAAATGTAATGCTTAGAGAATGATTCACCAGTCAGCAGGGACTAAGGCAAGGAGGCATGATATCCTTTTGCTTGTTTCATGTATATACTGGTAGGAATAAACGTGTAAGAAATTAGATGAAGTTAGAGATATTAATTCATACACTTTTGTATGCCGATAATACTGTGTGGTTACCTGAGAATCCAAAAGAGTTGCAATGAATGTTAGAACAGATTGTACAATGCAACCAGGAGTATGGATTTGTAAATTAATGTATCAAAGACCAAGATAGCTGTTTGACAGGTAAAATGGAGTGAACAATTGTAAATAATACACAAATGGTGAAAACTGAGAGCAATCATAAATTTGTGTATGTTGATAGTGTAGAATGTTTGTAAAAATGGAGAAAAAGAGAATGGGCTTTTAAGATTTATAAATGCTGGTAGAAAGGTAAATGAGCAGCCTGTGATTTGTTGTAAGAAATGTTTGTTGAAAAAAATTAAATGGCTGTATGTGAACATTGTGAATTCTCAAGCTTCCTCTTTCTGAGGAATTTGTAATGTATTCAAGATAGACAGTGATTTTATCTATATCTATATCTATCTATCTATCTATCTATTTGTTTTCGTAGATTTTCACAGGTACAGGTATGCAAGTCTTGGTGTATTCGGGTCTTCTCCCATGTATGGTTGAGAGCACTTTGGCCAAAGTGCTCTCAACCATACACTGGAGAAGACCTGAATACGCCAAGACTTGCGTATGTATGTATGTATGTATGTATGTATTTATATGTATGGGTGTAGATATATAATAAGCTTTAATGGTCTTTTGGAGCCCCCCCAAAATAAGACTGGGTCTTATTTTCAGGGAAATACGGTAGCATCTGTATATGTTTACCAGTTTATATGTGTACACTTTTGTAAGCAGGCAACAGAATTTCATTTTTAATGTGTGCCAGTATGCCCACAGTAAAAAATGACCCCAAAAATGACAATAAAGGTGATCTATCTATGTAAGAGCATGGTTTTATCTACTCAGTAGTGACAGTTGTCCCAAAAGGTGAATGCAACTGGAGTTGGTTATTTAATGGGTTATTTGAATGGTAAAACAAGAACCAGTAGGGTCCAGAATAAATGGATTCTGAATGAACATAGGTCAAATACAAAAGACAGCAGTCAATACAAAAGAAATATTTTCTTATAGAGAGAATTAATGAGGACTGAATAGCAAATTGAAAGTTTAAAGGAAAAGTGAATGGGTAAAGACTGGAAGAGGACAACGGAAAAAAAAACTTGATTGGATAGAATTGATGAAATCCTCAAAGAGGTTCAACAGGCAATATATGAAGTGTACGGACAGTGGGAGCAAGAATAATTTGCAAGGATGGAAGGGTATGGAGCGGTGTTGGTGTGAACTAGATTGCGCTTTGCTTTAATCTGCTTTTTCTCGTGCCTTTGTCATAATACATTTACATAATAGAGCTTACCTCAAAAGGGATAACAAAATAGGTGTGTACAGTTAACCCAATTTATTGGGTTCCTAGTACCATATGCTGCATTAGGTCTGCAAGTACCAAATGCAGAAGTACGCCTGCAGGAGAGTTATGTCTCCACGCCATTTCGTACCGCCCCGCCCCACCCCACCCGCATCTCTTTGACCATTGCCAACCACCAAATGATGGACTAAAATGGAGCTTGGTCGATTTCCACGCTACACTAAAACATAGTGACTTAGTTCACTATTTAATGGGCAGCTGGAACAGGGCTTATTCCCAGGAAAAACGTATTAAACTCTGTTGCCTCCTTAACTAATACCAATGGCGGATTTCGCCCTAAGACAAAAACCCGTACCGCATACCCGCACTCGGCACGGGAGGGACGCCTGTGAGAGACCCTCCTGAGACAGTCGTAACGACTGAGGATGCGCAAAACCGAGAGGGGCTGGGAGCCGGCGGGCGAGGAGTAAATTGAACACTCCGCATGCGCAATCCTGAAAGCCCGCAAACATGAATCCTGCCCTTAGCCTGCCGCAGTCAATAGGGGAGGGCGGAGGTTAGTAACTGCGCTTGCGCCACTCTGTCAGAGGCCGCGCCGCTGCGAGGGTGGGGCTAGGTCGTTTTCCCGGGTTGAGGTGGTTGATGCTCTGGGGTTGCCAGGGTGACGGGAATACAACATGGCGCGCTGACAAGTTCTGTCGTGGGGAGGGGGTCTGGCGGTTCAGAGAGGACCCGTGTCCTCGACCCCTCCCCTCCCCACCCCTTGACCTGGCGGGAACCTGCGGGAGAGGCGGGCTCGGAGGATGAACAGTAAGGGAGGAGGCGCAGTGGTGGTTCGCGGCACGTGGTGGAAATAGGTCGGAAACGGCGCTCGGCGAGACGGCTTGGGGAGGGGGGCGTGCGTAGAATTGGTGTGGAGGAAAAGAGAGGGGGAGGGAGGGAGACGCCGCAACCCCTTCCTTTCTCATAAATTGGGCGTCTACTCGGGGAGAGAGAAAGAGAGAAGCAGCCTTTAGCACTTGGCATATTTGGTTGGATTCGTTTACTGTTCGGAGATTCCACCAGGGCGTCCTGTTGGGATTGGGGCCAACAAGGACCCGCAGTCGGGGCCACGGGGGTTGGGGGCCGTGGTTGGACAGAAGCGTTACGAACTCGCCCTCCCCTGTCGCTATTGCACCCGGCGGGAGGGGTTTCAGGGAGGCCCCCGGCGGGTCTTGGGATAATAGCGTGGAATCCCCTGGGCGGGTGCAAAAACGAGTCTCCAGAACCGGGGCTGATCCGCTCCAACCACTCTGATAGGGGCTCCTATCTGGCTCCAACAGTAAGAAGTGTGTCGGTGTGTTTTTTTAGTGGTTCTGCATTTTTCTTTCAGTTCTTGACATAAATACAGCTTACCTCAAAAAGGGATAACAAAAATAGGAGTGTCCTTCAGCCTTTCCCAAGCCAAGCTTGAATGGATACCTTATTACTTTTTTATTAACTCTGCTCCAAGACATTTTGGACAACAGGGGGAACTCGATGAAATGGTCCATGAAAGATCAAGCCTCAGTAAACGTGCAGGCTGTATTCCACCCTAAGCACTCTTCCTGTGATACTAGCCCCTAGACCAGTGGTTCTCAACCTTCCTAATGCCGCAACCCTTTAATACAGTTCCTCATGTTGTGGTGACCCCCAACCATAAAATTATTCCTAAAACCATTGAAAATATGTGTTTTCCAATGGTCTTGGGCGACCCCTGTGAAAGGGCCGTTCGACCCCCAAAGGGGTCCCAACCCACAGGTTGAGAACCACTGCCCTAGACTGTTCGGTTTGTCTTGTTTTTGCAAGCTTCTTCTTTGGGCATAGTTTTCACTGAACTCAGAAATGAAAAGGAAGCACTTGGTTGTTAGAATCCATTCCTTAAAGCTGAACAAGGAAATCCTTTGAGGGCTGGAGGCTGTTTAGAAGAAGTAAGGACTAAGGCAGATAGAACGATAATCTTAAAATGAGAAATATATAGCTTTTTGGTGGGTATGAGATTTCAGGAGGTGTCTTGGTGGGTTCTTGTTTATCAGATGCAAAAAATCTATTTTAAGGAATGTGTTATTGTTTTCATTTCTTGTCTCAAAAATGCACCATCGGTTTTCAGTAACTGCAGTCAGGGGCTTTTATTGTTTTTATCCTGCCAATATCTCTGTCTTGTCAATCTATGTATGTATACTAGCTCAAGATGGCCTCCTGTTTTCCCCACAAACATTAAAATGGTTTTGGAGGCCACAGGTTGTCCTTTCTTGCTCTAATAGTTTATCCATATCTGTAAAAACAAGTAGAAGCTAGCAACTTTAGAGGAATCCTATCAGTTAAACTACATGTTTCTGTATGCTGTGCATAAATTTCAGCAACAGTTTTCAATATCCTATTATAGAATTTGAAATAGCCTGACTAGGAAAAATCTCTGCTTTAAATCAGTTGGGCAGGTAATTAATGGTCCTTCATACATATATATACACTAATGTGAAAATGATCACATGCATACTGGTAGTTAGATTAGACATCCAGCCCTTGGTTATCAATGGAGACCAAGGGGAACAAGTGGCTAGTTTTAAGTTTCTGGGTGTTATCATAAAAGAGGACCTGATCTGTGGTGCTCACATTGCAGCACTGGTCAAAAGGGCCCAGCAGATTATACTACCCGAGACTTCTCAGGAAACAACAACTAAATGAAAAACTGCTGGTGACCTTCTACCACTGCACCATAGAGAGTATTTTTACTTACTGCATCTGTGTATCGTTTGCCAATTGTACAGTGGCAGATAGGACAGCGCTCCAGAGGGTTAACATCATTGCCCAGAGTATCATTGGTTGCCCTCTCCCCTCTTTGGAAGAGTTTTATAGTTTCTGCTGCCTTAAGAAAGTTCAAAACATTCTTAAAGATCCAGCTCAACCCGGGCACCCTTTTTTTGAATTATTACCATCTGGCAGATGGTATAGGACAATAAAAACAAGGACAAATAGGCTGAAAAATAGCTTCTATCCCCGAGCAGTAACTATATTGAATTCTACTGTATAGTGCAATATTAATGCAATATCAGGGGTTTTTCAATTCAATTGTATAGAACAGTGATGGCTAACCTTTTTGCCATTTATTTATTTATTTATTTATTTATTCGATTTATAGACCGCCGTTCTCCAATGGACTCAGGGCGGTGTACAGTTAG
>JANHZT010004630.1:62853-80745 GCA_032468215.1 Stegonotus admiraltiensis | reverse complement strand
CCATCTGCACATGTGCAGAAGAGGCTCCCGTGTGCTCCTGTTCCCAAACCGGTAGCAAAGGTAAGTGGATTTCACTGCTGAGTTGGAGGTGTGCTTTGGGTCATTGTATTAAAGGGTGAAATCTTCAGCATTTTAGCAGAGGCCTGAATGTTTTAACGGGTATATAGACTTTCTATATCCACTGTAGGTCATATAGTAAGACAACAACTCCTAATATATAAAATAGTTGAAGCAAAAGTTTGGAATGGGCAAGAAAAATGTGACTTTAATCCTATACAAATATGGTGGAAGGGCCTGAAGCAGACATCTCATGCAAGGAAGCCCACCAACCTCTCTGAGTTGAAGATGTATAAAGAGGAATGGCCTAAAAACCCTTCAAGCTGTTGTGCAAGTGTAATCAACAATTATTATTTCTGCCCCAAGCAGGCACACCAGTTACTGAAAGCAAAGTTTCACATACTTTTGCCACACACAAATATATAATTTTGGATCATTTCTTTCAATAAATAAATGAACAAGTATAATGTTTTTGACTCATTTGTTTAATTGGGTTCCCTTTATCTGGTTTTAGGAGAGAGAGAGAGAGAAAGAGAGAGAGAGAGTGAGAGTGAGAGTGAGAGTGAGAGAGTTCTATGGTTTTACATATCAGGACATAGTAAAAATCATCTGGTCCTTAGCAGTTTTTAAAAGTAAGTAAAACACAACCTCAAATGAACAAGAACACATAACATATTATACTATGTCATTTTTTTACAAAAAGAAAGCCAAAATTGAGAAGCCATGTGTGGAAACCTAAGTATACCTTATGATTCAATAGCTTGTAGAACCAACTTTAGCAGCAATAACTGGAAATAATTGTATCAGTCTCACATCATTGTGGAGGAATTTTGGCCCACTTTTATTTACAACATTGCTTCAATTCATTTATGTTTATGGACACTTGTTTATGCCCAGCTCTCTTGAGATCCTGCCACAGCATTTCAGTTGGGTTGAGGTCCAGACTTGACTGGGCGATTGCAACACCATGATTCTTTTCTTTTTCAGACATTCTGTTGTAGATTCGCTGGTTTGCTTGAGACCATTGTCCTGTTGCATGACCCAGTGTCAACCAAGCTTTAGCTATCAGACAGATGGCCTCACATTTGACTCTAGAATACTTTGGTATACAGAGGACTTCATGGTTGACTCAATAACTGTGAGGAGCCCAGGTCCTGTGGCTGTAAAACAAGCCCAAACCATCACCTCTTCACCATTGTGCTTGACGGATGGCATGAGATGTTTGTGCTGATACACTGTATTTGATTTTCGTGAAACATGGCACTGTGCATTATGACCAGATATCTCCATTTTGGTCTTGTCTGTCCAAAGGACAATGTTCCAGAAATCTTACGATGTGTTCAGATGCAACTTTGGAAACCTAAGCCGTGCTACCATGTTCTTTTTAGAGAGAAGAGGCTTTCTCCTGGCAACCCTTCCAAACAAACCATACTTGTTTAGTCTTTTCTAATTGTACTGCCATGGACTTTAACATCTAACATGCTAACTAAAACCTATGGAGCCTGAAATGTAACTCTTTGACTGTTTTGCAGTTTTTCTGAACATTGCACAGTTTGACCTTGGGGTGAATTTACTGGGGCATGTTTTCCACTTGCGAATAATCTTCCTCATTGTAGAATTATGGACTTTAAATTGTTTGGAAATGGCCTTATAGTCTTCCCCAGATTGATGGGCAGCAGCATTTGCTTCTCTAAAATCATTGCTGATGTCTTTCCTCTTTGGCATTGTGTTAACACACACCTCAATGCTGGAGACTAGTAAAACTCCTAAAACAGGGCTGTCAAAACTCCCAGCCTGCCGGCCGGATGCATCATTTGCTGACCATGCCCATGCTCGGTTTAGAAAAGGGGGGAAAGTCCCAATACATCACACGATGCCACCATTACAATGCAAGTTTGACACCCCTGTCTTAAAACATTGGTTTTTATAGAGGTAGTCACACTTGCTGATGATCAATTGATCAAGAGCACTTGATTGGCAGCACCTGGCTGCTACTTAGCCTCTTCATACCTGTGGAAGTAGTCTTCAAGTTATGATCACAGCTGAGCCTAAAATTTATGTTGCTAAGTGAAACAATTGTTAAGTGAGTTTGTCACATTTTACGACTTTTCTTGCCACATTTGTTAAGTGAATCACTGCAGTTGTGAAGTTAGTAACACTGTTGTTAAGTGAATCTGGTTTCCCCATTGACTTTGCTTGTCAGAAGGTCACAAAAGGTGATCACATGCCTCGGGACACTGCAACTGTCATAAATATGAATCAGTTTTCAAGCATCCGAATGTAAACCATGTGACCATGGGGATTCTACAATGGTCCTGAGTGTGAAAAATGATAATAAATCACTTTTTCAGTGCCGCTGTAACTTTGAACGGTCCCTAAGTGAACTGTTGTAAGTTGAGGACTACCTGTAATTAGTTTTTCACACATAGCTTCTCTATTTTGGCTGTAAAATGAATGACATAATGTAATATGTCATATGCTGTTGTTCATCTGAGGTTGTATTTACCTACTTTGAAGAACTGCTAAGGACCAGATGATTTTTACTATGTTCTGATGCATAAAACCATACAACTCTAAGAGGGTGTACTTTCTTTTTCACATGACCATACATATGAGTACGTAATTATGTGTACTATGAACACAGTCTTTTGATTTTTCTTCCTTTTCATTTTAACTCTTCATATAGGAAAAAATTGCATCAACAAAACAAATTCCTTTCTATTATACAATAGCTGACTTTATCATAGACAAAGATTGTGGTTGAATAAAAATGAGGAATTGAAATAATAAACACTGGATGTTTTACATAAAGTAAGTTGCAGGTTGGACTAGAAAACTTCCAACGTTGCTTCCAGCCCTTTGATTTTATGATACTATAAACAAGCCATAAATGGAAGTTTCTTTCACTGTAGAATATACTTTTTAAAAACATGAAACATGACAATAGTTAGGGGAAAGTCTTATTAATTATGATGAGTTACTAGTACAATTATATCGGAAATGCTTCTCTTTACAGCTAGATGCAGTCTGAAGAAGTTAATTCTCACAGAAGTTAGGCAATGGAGAATTATAGGAAGTGCTGTAGCAGTGATATGTATGGGAGAAGACTAAACCATATTTTAGAGCAGAAAGGTATATACAAAAAATAGTCAGCATTGAGTGAGTTTCCAGATGTATAACTCAGCAGAAAAGTTTTAAAAAATGAACAAGTGAGGATAAACTTATCTGGACAAATATTGTTTGAGGGCCTATAACACATAGATTAGTTTGATTCATAAGTTATTCTTGTTCATATAGAATAACATTAGAATTAAGCTCTTCAAATTTACATGCTTGGAACATTATTACATGATTATTGATAATGCCCTAAGATATGGCAAATAGTATGTAAGTATAAAAACAGTCCATTTTAATGATGGTACTGATATTATTTAAGCACAATAACTATATATATGCACTTTCCCAGTGCAGAGATATGAACCTTAATTTTAAACAACTACAGTGACAATATGGAAATTACCTGGAAGACATACAGTATATCTGGGGAGGAAACAAGTGTGCTGTTATAATAAATAAACTACAATTATGAACATGTTTGATACAGCAGAATTTAAATATATAAATTTACCTTCTGGTTTATTGTTCCAAAATAATCTTTTTAGAATACAAAACAATTGGTAAAATTGGAGAGGGAACATTTTCTGATGTTCTGAAGGTACAGAGTCTAAACAATGGACGTTGCTATGCCTGTAAACAAATGAAACAGCATTTTGAAAGGTAAAGTCTGATTCTTTTCCATTTTAATTTCTTGTTTAGCTTCAGTATATAAATGTTTTGTTTAAATCTCCATTGTCAAAAGTTGGTTTTAAAACAAATGTTTTTTGTAAATGCATATGTAAAATCTAGCTGCCTTTGGAGATCAAGATTGTTTTTCCTGACATGTCTTATTGGCCTTAAATAACGTGTGTTCAAACTAGTAATTCTTGATCTTAGCATACCCTACAGTGTAGAGTAAATAGAGCATTGCATAGATTTGAAATTTCCTTCTCAAGAGCTCATAATCATTGAAAGACAGGGAAGTGTGTACTCTGCCATTTTCTATGCCACCATATAAGAAAACATGGCACTTTGCAAGTAGTATCTCATACAATACTCATACAGAATAGAGCCATGAAATGTCACACTGCACCCAGGCAAGCTGGCAACATGCTACAAAAGACTATTACAGCTTATGTTTTGTGTGATTCAGGAAAATATATGCAATTGTTGTTTATTTTTCATGTAATGTTTTCTACCAGCATTGACCATGTGAATAACCTGAGAGAAATTCAAGCATTAAGGCGATTGAATCCACATCCAAATATCCTTACATTGCATGAAGTGATTTTGTAAGTGATGTATGCTTTTGTTGATTCACATTCTGTACCATTCATATTGATCATCAAATATTTTATAGAGTTGTTCAATTATTATTTCTCAAACAAATCTCATTCTGATTAAAATTATTTTGAGAAAGGAACTTTTCACTGTAGAATGATCAGATTTTGTCATTTCTTGCACCTTTTCTAAAGATGACAGAAAGTAGGGAGTAGGTTGTGTGGACTTCTTAACCTTGGAACTTAATATGAGTTGAATACTATATCTTTCTGTAGTCATTGAACCATCATTCTGTTCTATTGACAGTATGTGACATAGGCTCTCAGGATTGATCTGGCAATCTATAAAGACTTTAAAAATCACATTAGTTTTATTCTATGTTCATAATTGGCCTCTAACAATACTAATGGTGTCAAGGCAGAAACACAAGAAAAATGCAGTTAGGGGCTCAAGAATTGAAGTGTTTAAAGGGCAATGTGTAGAATCCAATCTCATTCCCGTAGGTGCTGATTTGAGATTTTGCAGTGGGGGAGTACTTGAAGATATGTGTCATTAGATTCTGTTCATTGTGTCGTATGAAAAATTATATCTGGTCACCTGCCTAATGGAGATGATCAGTTGACAATAAGGAATATTCTGAACATGCTAATGTATTTTGTTACCATGAGAGAAAAATCTCACAATCCTCAAAAATCCTGACTACACATTTTTGCCAGACAACTGTTCTATTTAACCATTTCTGAAAAGAGATAATATAATATAAATATTTTTATTTTAAAAAAGATAACTTTTTGAAGGCACATAATAAATATCAAGTTTCAGAGGCTTCTGTGGCACCAGGAGGTGGGGGAAGAACAAAAACAACATTGAAACAAACCCTTGGCCCTTTTGTATATATGTCATATTGTTGCATGCATATTCAAAAAGAGCAGATCTTGTAGAACAATACTGCTTCCATCAATTTGATATAAGCAGCAGAATCTTGCAAATGTCTATATCCAGTTCTCAAGAAGAAAGTCTTTCATAGAGCAAGGCAATTTCCTCTCCTATTGCAGAAAGTTGTACTTCAGTAACAGCATGTAGAACTGTATCAAGTTTAATTTTGACTCGTCCAGTTACAGTTATTTGTCAAGTTCCAGGGCTCAGAAAGATCCCCACATGTGACCACAGAATTGGTCAAGATGGGTTATAAGGCATATTTGTGTGTTCATAAGTTATTCTGTTGCTTAATTAAAATCTAACTATAGTTGATTGTGGCAGGCAAAAAAATGTTAACATCAAAAGCATTTCTTTTTTGCTTTTTAAATAATGTTGGTTCTAATTAAATAAAATATATGCAGGCACAGCAAGGATTTACTTTTGATTATTTTGTACATAAGGGTGAGAAATTTGTAAGTCACATGAGATTATCAAAGGTTTGTCCTCTGCTATAGGTTCTTCCTCTTCTCTTTCATACCCCCACTATTACTATCATGCTGCTAAAGAGGGATGATTTTCCTCCTCACAATTGTCATTCAGTAGTCCACTTATTAGACTTGTTTTTATTATTGAGAACCTGATTCAGCAGTGTAGCAAAGGTGCATGAGTATGAATCTTCTGGAAGCCCTTGTTTCCTAGAACATTTGATTTCTGATTTTCTGTAAAAAAAATGCTGGGGAAGTTGATAAACGATTTTGATGAGGAAGATGATTTTTAAAGAGAGTCATCCTCATAAGCCTTCTCAGATATCTTTTTCAGAATCATGAAAGATGAGATGGTGAAATGGACTTGTTTTTCCTTTTGTTCTTCAGCAATTTTGAGTCAGTGCATAATGAGAAAAAGCTTGTTCATCTCTAGAGTGGCATATAACTGCTCTATTTAACATACAGTGCTTTTTCGTGCATGTAAAGGCTAATGAAAAATACAGAAAACTAATAATAGTAGAACCACTTTTAAAAAATTGAAAAATCTGTCCCATTCTTTAAGTACTTATACAATTTATTCTTCTTTCTTTCATACAATTCCATTATCACCCACTTTTTAGTGACAAGAAAGCAGGTACTGTTGCATTAATATGTGAACTTATGGACATGAATATTTATGAATTGATCAAAGGTATGTAGCGTATACAATATCTAAAAAATGTTTCAAGCAATTTTTTCACAAGTGAGACAGATGCATGTTTAGTTTAACCAAATATTAAGTAAGACTCTGTTGCATGTTGAAAAAAGATGTGTTTTACTTGCAGTTATGGAAAAACCTTCAGATTAGCGTGGATGTACATAGAATCTCTTTCTGGTGGCAGTTGATCTCCTTCAGAATAAGTTAAGGCAGAGAGAGGTTTTGGAATATGGGGAAAGTATCTCCATAATTACATATATTGAAAGACAATGCTATCCTAAAGAGGGGCCAGTCTGCAAGAAAATTTAAGAAGGAGAACATAGTTCATTAATCACTGCATGTATTTGCTATATTAAGAATTGTTAAATCTATGCCCCACCCTTACCATCAACCAAAACCAAGGCAGCATGAATAGTCAGTCAAATATGACAATTGTATGTCAACAACTGGAAAACTACTTCATTGTGATACAAAATTGCTATCTCTGTTGTAGCAGTTCTATATAAAATGAGGGTTTAATCTGCTTCCAAATACTCATGATTCAAAATGAATATGCATGAAATATATAAGCTTGAGTCCTGTTCTAATTTTTTCAGATTACAATAGAAAACCATTGCAACTGATATATAACTAGTAGAATATAGTCTAAAAGGCATCCTAGCCCACTGTGTTTCATATCAGTTGTGATTTGCACATCCTTTTTAAAGGTAGCCTTATAGAGGATACATTGTAGGAATCTAACCTTAACAGTGATTCAGATATGAGTCCAGTAGCCAGTTCTGTCTTTTTAGGAAATCATACCATCGTACTCCCTGAAGGTGCACAAGGTGCTCTGAACAAAGCAACTTTGAATATCCTGGCTAAGTTAGAGGACAGGACTATAGGTCATAGGTAATTTCATAACTAGATTTAAAAATCAGTTAATTAGCCAAAACCATTGCAAGCTGTTTTTATATTCAAGCGATCTTTATTTTTTTTAAAAAAACCCTATTAAACTTGATTTCCAAATTCCAGGACGGAAAAAACCATTGCCTGAAAAGAAAATAACGAATTATATGTACCAGTTATGCAAATCTCTTGATCATATACACAGGTAGGAAAGCTTTTTTACTTATTTGCTTGCAAAATTACAGTTTGGATATTTAAATGGGCTGGAATCTGTAGACTTTCCTTCATGTATCTAACATATATAAAGGTGCCATGGGCTTTGACTAGCTTTTCTTTCCTAGTTGTCATCTGTTCACTGGAATATCTTTAGAACTTTATGGATAATTTTTGTGGGATGGGTGCAACAACTTATGTTGAAACTAAGGAGTAAGCTTGAGTACTCCCAAGGGTTGTGTAGCTTTCTGCACCACAGCCTTAATATAAAAATACTTACCTTTCCTTTGATTTTTATCTTGATGCAGAAATGGAATATTTCACAGAGATGTGAAACCTGAAAATATATTAATAAAGGTAGGTTGTCTTTGATAATTTTAAAACAGGAGCAATATGAATGTACCAAAATTCTTACGTTTCAAAATGTTTGTTCTAGGACTGGTATTTGAATATCCCATGTCTATAGGAAAAAGTGCATTTCAACTTTCTGATGATTAACTGTCAAATACTTGCTTTAGATCTAATATTGTCTTGTTTTTTAGCATCAGATTTTTTTATTACTCATGGAAAAGATATGTTTTTAGACCTGTCAGTCGTTTTTGAAACAGGCTGTAAAAAAATCAAATTTGATTTTTCTTAAGTAACTTGTGCTAGCAGTTCTCTGAAGACTTGATGTTCAAAGGTTTGATGGTAATTCAGGTCAAAATTTCCATCGCTAAATGCTGCAGTTATGAAACATGCCACAACAATCATTTAGCAACAGCATCCTAGCATTCCCTTTGGCTATCATTAAGTGAAGATTTCATGTGACCATGACTTGCGACTTCCTGCCAGCTTCCACAGGCAGAGTCAATGAGGAAGCAGACTGAAAGTTGCAAGTTCCAGGCAGCTTGCAAGCAGGCTGGAGGGCAGGTGAGTACTATGGATTGGGAGGAGAGTTGCTGTGATGAGTGCATTTGAGCTGAGAAGAGGTTGCTGCTGTGCCAGAGTAATGCATGCAGGCTGGTGCAGCATACATGTGGTGCAGCCATGTGCATGGATATAATCACATGGCCATGGAGGTAATGTGTTTCTAAAATTTTGAGGACCAGTCACAAGTACCATTTGTTTAGAGTCATTGCAACTTCAAATGGTTGCTGAACAAATGTATGTTTATGGAGATTCTCAGTCATCCAGATTATGGTTGTTCCAAAGGTGCTTTTCCAAAAGGCAACTGGACTTTTTTTGGGTTTTTTTTCTTTAAAATTGTTTCCCTTCTCATACAGAACTGAAGAAACTCCTTGGATGAGAGGTGAAATGTTTTCAAAGAAAAAATTAGAAAGTCCAGTTGCCTTTTGGAAAAGCATCTTTGGAACTACCTATACGTTATTTTCACATTTATTCCAAAGGCTGCTTTGTGGCCAAGGATTCAAAAATCAATTACAGCCAATTTAGACCATTAAAAGAATTAGTCTTTTCTGTTCAAAAATAGAATAGCTGAGGTGGATAAAGATTCCTTAATTTCATCTTGAAATTTATTAGTTGTTCATTATTTGTAAATATCATTTTAATGCCTGATCATTTGAGATGAACAAATTGTCTTATTGTAGCAAGATCTTCTCAAGCTTGGAGATTTTGGATCCTGTAGGAGCATACATTCTAAGCAGCCATATACAGAATATATCTCTACCCGCTGGTATAGGGCACCTGAATGTCTTCTTACAGATGGTTACTACAGTTATAAAATGGACATCTGGAGTGCTGGCTGTGTGTTTTATGAAATTGCAAGGTAGGTTACTTATCAAAAGGAAAATGGCTAAATTGAAAAGCATAAACTCTTCTGAAGTATAGGCCTGTGCAAATATGAGATAGTAATAGGCTGTATTATGGAAAAAATACAAATCTAACACTGGGGAATATTTGAGGTTCAACAGTGAAACACACTTGGAGAAAATTCCAGTTCAAATGTTTGCATTGCTAGTGGATGAATTACATAATGGCACAGGGAAAGTCATTTAACACTTTGAAGGTAGACTTAAATCTATCTCAATAAGAAAGATTTGGGTATTTGTCACTATTGGTTAATCATTGTGTTCTTATCTGCCATAGAACTTCATTGTTTTAACTGAGGGGTTTGTGATTCAGCTTAACATAAAAGTGTATAGTACAGCAGCCTTACTGCTGTATATCTGGATTTAGTCAATGGTTAGAAAAATGAACATCAGCAGCTTAATGAATAAAGGAAAAATAATTTGAAGTTTAGCTGAGAGTCCTAATGTGATATCCAGGCTTCAAGAGTGGCTATGTTATCTAGCTGCAGACAATAGTAAACATGTCTCTAAGTAGGACCCTTGAGGCAAAGCCATGCCATGTGCATATTATATTGAATGTTGGGGATTATAGGCTTTAGCAACAAATACTTCATTTCTAGCTGATGAAATATTTATGTTCTTAGGTAGCTACCAGCTGAATTGTACAGATAACATTTTTCAATAACACTTGTCTCTGATGCTTTTTCCCTTTTTATTTTGAAAGATGTTATATAATACACAGGTGGGAAATGGGATTATAAATACTATCTGCTGTAATTTTATTATTTAGTACCAACAATATTATTTAGTACTGAGGATGAACAGCTTTCTCATAATAAAAACATAAACTTGTCACAGAGGTTGGGATTCATCACATTATCAATTCTTTATTGTTCCCAGTTTCCACCCGCTTTTTCCTGGATCAAATGAATTGGACCAAATATCAAAAATCCACGATATCATAGGTACCCCTCCTAAGAAGATTCTTCATAAGTTCAAACAGTAAGTGTAGCTTCCCTTGATATTCATTACTGCATTTTATTTAAGTAAGGTTGCCTAAAATTACATTAGAAGAGTGTGTTTATTACCCTTACAGCTGACCATAGTCGAATCTTACAAAGCGTATAGCCAGGGTCTACTTCTCAGAATTCAGAACCACAGTCACAACCATGTTATTTTCATGTCCTCTTTTCATAACGTAGAATTTGAAAGCTGTAGGAAGCCCCTTTTGTTATAAATTACTGTAACTTCTTCTGTGTATCTTTGGCATTCAGTAAACATTCAATTGAATAGAGCTTGAATTCTGTTAATTTTTTGAGACAAGCATAAGTAATTTTCTTGGCAACTTGGTGCAAAGGATTTCCCAGTCCTGCCTGCAGACGTGGTATTTGTTATTGGTGGTCTACCCAAGTATTGATCAACTCTGTTCAGTTTTTCAAAATAAACTAAGATTATAAGTGCTGTCACTTAGTTGGACTGCTGCTATATAGACTTAACTAGCTTTACTGAATAATTTTTTAAGGGATGTTTATTATTAAATGCTCCTTTTATTCCAGTTCAACAGTTATCACCTGGATGAACTGGAAGTCAAATTTTAAAACTACTTTTGACTTCCCATGTCCAAGTGAGGGTAGTATCAAATGGATTTAAAGAAAACCACTGTGATGTTATGGATCCATAATACAAGTCTGCTCAATCATATTTGTATTCTAAATTTGAGAAGCATTAAATTGTAATCATTTCATGATATAGTCATACACATGTAATTTGCCCTATATGGCTGACTACAGGGACGAAGAATGCTTTGAAACTGAAATTTCTATTTCAATTTCTTTTATATTCTTTCAAGAATAAGGCTGACTCTTGACAGGAATTCATTTTCTTTCACTGGATTTACGCAGGTCAAGAGTGATGAGTTTTGATTTCCCCATCAGAAAAGGAAAAGGAATCTCTCCATTTATCCCTAACCTGTCCAATAAGAGCCTGACACTTATGTATGCAATGATACAGTATGATCCCGATGAGAGAATCTGTGCTCATGAAGCACTGCAACACCCTTATTTCAGAGAATTAAGGTAAGGGAATGTGAAATGATTTTGAATCAATATTCAATTGAAAATGTATCTAGCCAGCTAAGATTTAAAATAATTAAGCTTGATAATGCTTGATCAATTAAGCTAATAATTTTAGTTAATACTTAGGTTTGAGTATTTAGTATTTGCATTTCAAGTCATTTTTAATATGTCTAAAGGAGGGAAGTGAATGGTTTGATTGTCTAATCAATGGAAAAGTATTTCAAAGGTCATATATGGGATTTTATCTGACTTACTCTAAACAGGTTGGCAGAGAAACAAGCTTTAACCATACACCGAAAAATGAGATTAGTAGAAAATCCATTAGAAAGGGATTCTCTTGGCTTGCGGCGTGTTTCAAAGGAGGATCAAAGGCAGGTAATCTTTAAATCAAAGACTGAGTAATAAACCTATTCAGTTACTGCCATTTTTGTTCACACACTTACAGAACAGCTCTATGTCAATTTTGTGCTTTAATTAATGATCCTAGACATGTGAAACATGTTTCAGAATTCTGGTAGCAAAAGATTCTAGCATTTTTAATGAATTTTTGCTGTTTTAACTATTGGACACCTAATTGTGATTTACAGGTTTAGAAAGGGTTTTTAAATTTTTTATGATTATCTCTTATGCATGCAATGCATGGAATAGTATGATAGCTTAGTTTTAGATGCTATATATGGCTCCTGATATTTTGTAGTAATTCTCTGAAGACATTGAAAATAGTGCTGGAATTAACTAGTCATATGCTTTTTCTGGAAATTATCCAATTTACATCTAGGTTCATGCAATCAATATATAATAATTATGGAGTGTTTGATTCTGCCAACTTCCCAGTTATTCTGGGAATATTAAGGGTATCAACATATCTGTCCAATAATTCCCAAAGTTTATTTTAACTCATTTTCTACCCTCATCTCCCCCCCCCACAAAAAAGCCCAGAGTCATAATCGGAGAACAAAAATTAATTATAGTACATTCTTGTATTTTGTTGCAGAATTCTAGACACACCAGATTTAAGCTAGCAGTACAAACTTTCTAGGGTTTATCTAATTCTTTGTAAAAGCTGGTGGATGTTCCTTGCCTTGTTTCCACACTCAAGGATAAATTTTTATGCAAATAGAAGAATAAGAAAGCAAGGAAATTGTGTCATTCTAAGGCTTAGATATCTTCTAAGGATCAATTTTCCAAATAAACCATCAAAGTCTGTAAGCCAATTTTCCAAACAAATATCGAATTTCAACATATACACCTTTGAAAGTCTGAAAATACTGGAATGTAACCTATGGTTACTCTTTTAAAAAAATATAGAATGTAATTGCTACCGTTTAATCCTCTTCCCCTTTATTATACTAACTATATAAAGGCTTCCACTGACACCATGCTTCCATATGATGAGATCATTCCAAAGGCAAGCTGCAATCTTCCCAAAGAAACATTTGGGTAGAACTTTACATATATTTGGGAGTAACTGCACAGGTGGCAATATCTAAACCATCCTAAAGCATATGTGAGGTGATCAAACACATTTAGCCTACATAACATTATTTTTAAAAATTGAACTTGTATTTTTATTTTAAAAGAACTTTTTTAGGCAAGCCCAGGAGAATCCACTGGGACATCATGGACTTCCCAATGCAGTTGAGTTGCCAAAACTGACAGTTCCTGCTGTAACCAACCTGACTTCTTACCCTAATCCTTCATTTCAGTCAGTTTTTACCCTCCCAGCATCCAACAGACAAGTCCAGGTTTTGCAGCCTATAACATATTTTGGGACACATCGCAAGGTAATTCTGCCTTGCTTATTAGATTACATGCTATTTTGTACAAGTAGATTATAGCCCATTTTAACTTCTATTGTCTCATCAACAGTCTGAAAAACAGAAGGAATTTAAATCTCCTATGAAACAGTACCACCTGCCTGCTCTGGAAAGACGAGGTGGAAGATTTTGATGGATCAAAACACTCATGAGCTGTCTGGATTTTTTGAAACAGTACACAAATGGCAATAGTGCCTTATCACCTCAAATGCTGCAGCCAGAAGCTACAACAATTGTTCTTTGGGACTTACCCTTCTTTTTTTACAAGTCAACAATGTAACCACCATTTTTATAGCTCAGAATGCACTTTGATTTTTTAAAGGAGTTCCTATTTTTTTTAAGTTTTCTTCTATGGTGATCATATATTTAACGGTGTTGCGCTGGCAGGAGTGAATTGTTCCAACTTTTATATTAAATGCTAGATTGTGTTTATATATATATATATATATATAAATAAATAAATAATAAAAGTGAATTTCTGGGGGAGGGGGTTGTACATGTGACCATAAGGATAATCAGAGCCAATCTTCTTTATCATTTAGAAAGTTCAAAATTTAAATATAACCTAGTATAAAAATTTGTGTTCTGAAATAAATAATATAAATTAGCAGGTCTTTGTATGGATGGTGGATGAAAAAGATCAGTCATTACTCAATATTCTCTTGTATGGAAAACTATAAGTAAGCTTTTGGTAGATGTATATTGGCATATTGGCATAGTTCAATGTAGAATGTTACACATTTGTTTTGAAAAGGCCATGATGTTTGAAACTCTTGTGCTGGAGGAAATAATCCAGTCTAAAGGGTATTTAAGTTAGCTTTTATAGAGGTATCAGTAAAAATAAATTTATTAAAGGACTAAGAAGATTTTTATAGATTATGAGATCAAGTACCATGTCCTCTCACAAAGAACTGTCAAATACCATTACTCTGTAACAAGAAAAAAATGATGTACTGCACTAGAGTAAAAAATATTGATACTGTATAACAGTTGCACCTTAAATAACAGCCAAATAGCAATGCTTCAATAAAGTGGCAAAAAGATAACTAAGACTGGACTGTATCTTTGAGGAGGGAAACCACAATGGTAAAGTTTGCTGAAAAGTCACAAAAAGAAAGCAAATGCAATATAATACATAAAGCAAGTCCTAAAACTGCTGTATTTTTCTTCCTATATGAAGGCAATTATTTGCTTAAGGATTCAGTGGTCATGATAAATTGGTTGAATGTAATCTTGCCATTATTTACATTTCTGTACAAACCAAACTATGGAAAGATTGAGATTTATTTTGAAGAATTTTCATATTATTTCACAGAATCATTCAAGTTTTTAGGATAAGGTTTTCTTTTGGGAAGGATAGGAACTTAATTTAAAATTTAGAATTTGAGAAGCATTATTTTTTGCATCTGCATTTTTGTAACTGGATGAATATTATATCTAGTTTTAGTTGCCATGATATAAAATGATGTTGAGACACTGAAAAGAGTGCAGAGAAGAGCAATAAAGATGCTGAGGGGACTGGATGCTAAACCATTTGAAGAATGGTTGCAGGAATTGAGTATGTCTAATTTAATGAAAAGAAGGACTTGGGGTGACATGATAGCAGTGTTCCAATATTTAAGGAGCTTCCACAAAGTATCTGAAGGCAGGACAAGCAGCAATAGATGGAACTAATCAAGGAGAGAAGCAACCTAGAATGAAGGAGAAATTTCCTGACAGAACAATTAATCAGTGGAACCACTTGCCTTCAGAAGTTGTGGTGTTCCAACACTGGACGTTTTTAAGAAGAGACTGGGCAATCATTTGTCTGAAATGGTATAGGGTTTCGTGCTTGAGCACCAAGCACCAAGATCACCAAGGTCCCTTCCAACTCTATTATTTATTCCCCCTCCCCAAAAACTCTCCAGCAGGAAATTCTGAGTAAAATTCTCAAATGTAATCTGGATCTCAACCTATAAATATTAAAGCAGCGGTTCCCAACCTTTCCAGCATGGCGGACTCATGGGGGAAGAGGGGATGATTTTGGGTCAGCGGCAGGCATGCACATGTGCCTGCCACTCACACAAATGGAGCTTTTTATGTGCATGCACATGTGTGAACACCCACTGCTCTCATGCAGGTGGAGCTTCACATACACACTAGCCCAGTGCTTGTACGGCCTGGTTAACAAGCCGTGGTACTGTGCTAAACAAGGATGGAAAAATATCCTTTTAAAATGTTTATGTTCATAATGCATAGGCATTATTTCATATAGTTACTGGCTTTAGTCAAATCCAGAACATTAGAAGTTTATTCTAGGATGCTGTAATTTAAAACAAGGCACCTACAGTATTGAATAAAGTGCATTGTGATTTGATTAAAGAGTTGAAATACTATAGAATCTCTAGTCAATTTACAAACTTCTAAAATAATTATTCAGATTATGTATTAAGCAGCTACTTTGCCTTTAGATGTCTGAAACTCTCTTCAAGTAGCCAAAAAAATTGGAGATGTTTACTCTTAAGAGCACTCAAGAAGGGAGTGCTTAAGAACAGATTTTGCCTGTTGACAGTCATGTGCAATCTCCCACAGGTGATGACAAAATCTTTCTGTTTAATATCCCAAAGAGGCAATACCAGGCTAAATACACCCAATATGAAGAAGTCTGATTTGATAGAATAATATACTTTATGATTTCATCCCTTAAACAATAATAAAAACCCTTGTACATTATATTCTCACATTATTCTCTACATATATGCATAATCAGAAGCACATTGTATTTCATTGGAAACTAAGTCTGAGATTCATCTCCCATTAACATAATGTTGAGGACAAATTACTTGACAATTTTGGAAACAAAAGGGGAAAATTCAGTACATATATTGCTTTTAGGTATACTTAGATATTTGACAATAAGGCAACCTCTGTTCATATGTTGAATTAATAACTTGTAATACAGTACAATGTAAGTGCTTTTGAATTGCATGAGATCAAACACTAAAATAGTTAATGTTGGTCAATAGAATGTTATTCAATAGAATAGAATAATAGAATGTTGGTCAATTTCAGCTTTGGAATTTTTTTGTAAGCTTGTAGATTTTATAATTGCAAAGGTAAGCAGAAGGATGGCTGCATGTAACTTTCTAATCAAGAAATGGTAGCACAAAGACCTGCACAATTGCTTGAGAGTGTCATGCATAGTGAAAAGAGACAAGTTTCCCCAAATGTTCCTGTTCAGCTTTTTAATGCTTTAGCATAGAACTATCTAGAAGTCTACCCAGATACTTGACAAGCTAGACTATTCTATTTTATAAAAGCTGTAATTTTGTACTTGTTTTCCAAAAGTGAGGACTTTTTCAGAATTAGGCAAAGGTAAGCACAGGCAAGGGACTTCCACTCTCCATACACAAAAATTTTCGGAGGGATTATTTGACACGGGTTTAGACTAAAAAAACAGATTCTCTGCACTTTGTGTTCCTTAGATCTCAGGATTATGAACTGTTTTTAAAGCCTGTTTTTTGTGCTTTCTAGTTCTACAGCACTTTTACTACAGAATTGTGATTATTATTATTATTATTATTATTATTATTATTATTATTATTTCTAAAGAAGATGGTTTGGTTGAACCACTTAGTGTTTCTTGCTTCTAAAAGTATAATTATACATACCGATTTCCAGAGTTGACTCACAGCAGCAGAAAGGGAAGAAGCAATTCTGTGATGACTGCCCTCCCCCAAATACATTTTTGCAGAGACAGACTCAGCAAAAGCAGCCCCTTCTGCCTCCACAGGATGAAATGCCTTCTGTGGAGAGAAACATTGTGTTCACAGTTAAATCCAAATTTTGGGTTTTAAGCAGCTGGTTCACACACTGTGCTGAGCCATAATATGGCTTATGTAGTTTTGGCTTAGCATGATGTATGAATCCAGCCATTATAATATATAATTCATGTTTAAAGCTTATCAAAGTGTGAAGCAAGCTATGGTTTGTTCTTAAGGCATAAAAAATGTCTTGCCTAAGATCTTAAACCTGCCAATGCACAGTAGTTAAAATGGCACTTTTATTTTGCTTTCACTAGCAGTTTGTATTATGCAATCAAAAATAGCCTGGCACTATTTAGTTATTTTGAATTAATTTTGAAAGTATTTACTATAAGCCCAAACACACTTTGAAGTATGTCAAAAGGGCTTATATGCAGTCCAATGAATAGTAATGCATTGCAGACACTACTGAAACTCTGTTTCAAAGAGTGTGCGGGGCAGTGTTAAAAATATGGAACTGTGGAAATCCAGCAAATAACAGGACTATCTGCACAAACATTCATATACATAAAATCTACAACCTTGAAACATTATCAAAAAGTGGTCTGTGAATCTTAGTCTTTAGCACTCAGCATTTTTTTCCATAGCCAGAAAGTGAGGAGACTACGTGGCAACCGCAAGTATTCTAATAAGCTCTTTGCTTCCCCAGTTGTTCTGCTTCAGAACCGCCATCAAATAAAAGATTGGCATGGGGATAAAGATGGAAATACCTCTGCAACATCTCAGGCCAAGACAAAAAACCTCCCAAACATCAGGGCTTTTGATAGAGCTG
>JANHZT010004630.1:44750-58640 GCA_032468215.1 Stegonotus admiraltiensis | reverse complement strand
CAATCCGGGTCCTCAATTTACCTACCTCGAAAGGATGGAAGGCCGAGTCAACCTTGAGCCTGGTGAGATTCGAACTTCCACTAATTGCAGGCAGCTGGCAGCTAAGTGCTAGCACTTAACAGCACTTTAGTCCGCTGCACTACCGAGGCTCCTCGATTGACAATGAAGATGCTACAACAATTGTAAGGTGCTGCAATTTCATTTAAATAAAGTTCTCTTGTGCAGCAATGCCAGCATTACTCGCAGTCTCGAGTACTCAGCTCAACCCGGCCAAGATCGAGTGGCTGTGGACACCGGCATCGCAGACCGAACGGGAGGTTCCATCGCTGACTATAGGGGGTGAGGTGTTGCCCCCTGTAGACAGGGCGCGCAACTTGGGTGTTCTCCTGGATTCACGGCTGGGCTTGGAGGAGCATATAACAGCCGTGACCAGGGGGGCATTTGCCCAGGTTCGTCTGGTGCGCCAGTTGCACCCATACTTGGACTGCGATGCCCTATGCACAGTCACCCATGCGCTAGTCACCTCCCGGAGTGACTACTGCAATGCTCTCTACCTGGGGCTGCCCGTGAAGACCACTCGGAGGCTTCAGCTGGTGCAGAATGCAGCCGCATGGGTTGTGATGGGAGGATCCCGATACTCCCATGTTACACCTCTCCTGCGTGGCCTGCATTGGTTACTGGTTGCCCTCCAGGTGAGATTCAAAGTGCTGGTGTTGACCTATAAAGCCCTGCATAGCTTAGGCCCAGGATATCTGTCGAATCGCCTGCAACCAGCATCGACCTCCCATCACCCGATGCGTTCTCACAGAGAGGGCCTACTCAGGGTGCCATCAGCTAGACAATGTTGGCTGGCGACCCCCAGGGGTAGAGCCTTCTCTGTGGGCACTCCCACCCTTTGGAATCAACTTCCCCTGGGTCTCCGGGTGGCCCCTGACCTTCATACCTTCCGACGCAAGCTCAAGACATGGTTGTTTAACCGCCCCGTCCTGGACTGACGGGGTCCACTGTTTTAAATTGGTTTTAGTCTATTTTTAGTCTATTTTAATATGTTTTAAATGTGTATTTATTGGGACTGTTTGCTGGATGTGAGCCGCCCTGAGTCCTCTGGAGAGAGGGCGGCATATAAATCCAATAAATAAATAAATAAATAAATAAATTCTGGCATTTTTAGGCACAGAAATTTGGTTGTTAACTGATCAGAAAACAACTTTTTAAAGTAAAAAGTATCCCCTCCTCTAGCTTACTGAAAAAGGACCAACAATACAGAAATGTGAATCATCACATTCTCCTTGATAACTACTTCAGCTAAAATTAGCTTAATTTTTTTTTTCAGCTGAGCTTTTCCTGGTGCACATAGGTGGGCTGTAAGTGAGCATACAGTGGGCTGGCATGCTTAAAATACAGATCAGAAATGAATTTAGTATTTACTATGCATGCTAAATACACTAAAATGTTTTTCAGTTCCTTACCAGAGGGAACATAAATAAATACTTTTCATTAGTACAACTTTCTCTTCTTAAATGACTTCATTTTTATGCACAACAGAGGGAAAGTAAGATGCTTTTTTATCTGTGAAAGGGAAGGGCACATTCTCTTGAGGATGGAACTAATTTTAAGAGATAATATTTTCTGAATCTATTTTTTCATATATACTTTATCAAAGCACTTTTCATAATTTATCTTCATAAAAAGAATGTTACAATTCAATAGTATTTTTTTAATCAAACATATTTTTTAAAAACCAAGTATAAGTTTATTAATAAATAAAAGCATGCATGCACTGTCATGAATAAATCAAGTAATTTTCTTGGTCAAATAAATATTCCAGTTGAAGAAGCAAGATTTAGACAAAAGATTATGCAAATAAGGTAGGTCGCTCTCTACACACACAAATAAGGATATAGATGAAGTCTGACAAGAAGAAAAGAACAAGATTAATTTGCTCTAAAATTAGGGGATTCATTTTGTTTAACATTAGGGGGACTCATTTTATATAACGTTAAACAAAACATCAGGTTCTGTATAAAAATTCCACTCCTAAAAGTAATTAACTGCATATGCTTAATTCATAAGTCGGGTAACTGTTGGGTAACTTTTAAAAGAAGGTCTAATCCCATATGACTCGACCTGTGTTTTATAATATCACGACAATCACACTTATATGGTAAATACAATTTATCTCTACACACAGGGTATCACCACATAGCATTTAATTTAGGACAATGCAGTATACTCCCAGGGGCAGTCACAGTATTTACAAAGTGTGCATTTTTTCCCATTGCTTGTCACCTCTGAAAACTCTTATGGCTTTCTTAATTTTCAAACAGACCAATCTATTTTAATATTAATCTAAATAATCTTCATAAACCATCTCTATGGCCTTATATATGAAAGATATATAGAATCTAAGGACAAGATAATTTTTACTATTGTGATAAGATAAAACAATGTCCCATCTAGTGTTAGTGTTCTATGTCAGTAGGAAGAAATTGTTTTATTCACCTGTGACTTTTAAATAGTGCTTTGTAGTATTTATACCGTAACAAAATAGTGAAGAGAATTACGTACTTTCCAAAAATAAATTATTAGTAAAGTGAATATGTTAGGTGAAAAACTTGGGGGTGTGCTTTGGAACTTCATTTTGAAAGTACCACCTTGAAAACACACCTTATTTTCCAAAATGATTAAAGCAATCCAACTAAAGCTAAAATTGGTCAGCAACATCTAGCAATGTCAGCAATCTATATGAAAATTGATATATACTTAGGATTCTGCCAAATTAAGTTTTGGACTGCCTGTTTATTCACCTAATTCTGATAAGCAACTCATAGTGGTTAACTAACACAGTTGATAAATAAAAGAGCTCCTATAGAATCCAGAAGATATCATTTTTTTCATTTCAATAGCTCTTTAGAAGATTTAGATAACCTTCTTTATCCCATGGTTCTGTCATTCAAACTGGAAATACCAATGTATCAGGTGCACCTTCAATTAATAATAACTGAACAGGATATAGTTATGATATATTAATATGATAAAAGAACTCAAACCAACATTTGAGATGGGTATGAAATACTCAAGAGATTGTATCATTCATTTAGGCTCATTTATAAAAACCGCAATTACAGAAGCAGCAGTTACAGTGGCCAGTTTTTCAGAAAGCCGCCTGTTGCATTTAGTGAAGTATCAGCTGTGGCAAAACAACATTGCAACTTCAGGCATGAGAAGCACTACTGACAGTTAACTATATTTTACAATTCAGTCTCATTTTTTATTTAATGTCAGTATACAGAGGACAACCCCGGTAAGTTGTAACGTCAAGTATTTAGTAGGGTTCTTCAGCTGAAACAGTGACATAAAATGCTAAAAAATAAGCAGTATGAAACAAACATGATTTTTAAAAATTATAAATATATGAACAATACTTATTAAAGCTTCATTATTATTGCAACAGTCAATTTAGGTTAACAATTTATGTTAGAAAGGCTCTTATGAAATTTATTTAAATTGCCAAGAAATCAGATGGACGTTTATAAAGAAAATACATATGAATTTACTGTTGATTTTCACTATATCATTACAATTTTGTACAGTATAACCTAACGTGTCAGTCTTAACAAATTCATGTATACAGATTTCATAAATGCAGGGAAAAATCTTGCTTTTAAACTTTATACAAGTTATGTGACAATAAATTAGCTGGTTTTCTTTCTTTCAACATAATGCAGGCCAGCAGTTATTCTTTAGTAGCTTTAAAGTGATGGAAGGGAAACATACATGGTCTGTTCAAGTACATTACTTAGTTCCAAAAAATGAAGCATTTCTGAAATGTTTTAGCATGACTCTTTTCTTTCTAATTTGGATAACCACATGGAGACAATTACTTTTTTGGCTTCACAGAAGGAACTGGCTAATTTCTGACTGGGTATCGTTAACTCATATTAATTCATCCCAACAATTATGTATAAAAACTTTTCAAGGAATCCCCAAATCCTGTTTAAATCATTAAATCTAGCATTACGCCAATCATAGCTAGCACTTTCCACCGCATTTTATATTTCCATTCAATAAAACAATTTTGCCAATGAAAATTTTGTTTCAAATGCAATTGATCACACTCCAATATAGCATCACAAAATATCTGTACAATATTTTAGCACAGAACTAAGTTAAATAATGATGCTGAACTACAGTTGCTCTTATTGGAAAATGTTCTACAATTTAGATCTATTTTTTTTCCTTGTACAACATGGTTCAAATAAATGTTGTAAATTTAATGTGGATTTTATTATACAAATTGGTAACACATTTACTCTGCCAGGGTATATGCTGCCAGTTCATTCAATTCAACCTTTATAGTTAGTCAAATCATACTAAGAATATGAAAAGATAAATAGCTGCAAGTTTCCTGAAAATTACAAGTGGTTAATTATCACGTTGGATAAAATCTGCCAATGAAGGCAATACCTGATAGAAATCTAGGTGTGACTAGCATCCCAAAAGAAATCCAAGAACTTTCTTGCTGTCTCTACCAGACTAGCAAGCAAGGAATTGGTCAAAAGATTCATAAGCAACTTAACTTTCTTAGTGATGCAACAATTTTTTTTACAAAGCATTACTGAGAAACTTTCATGCCAGTAGAATAGGCAGCTTTCCCATAAATCAGCACAGTTCTAAAATGTTGCCTTTATGTGCAACATGACTTTACTGTGTGTTTTTATTGAACACAATGTTACATTTTAACATGTGTCTAAACTGTATTTTGAAAAAGAAAGGACACAAGGAAGCTCAAAACATGCCAATGTAGGGTAAGAAAACCTAAGGCTGTAGTGTAAATCTTCTTACTCCAATCTAAAAGTGTTTCTTTCTAACCTATGGGTTCCTGATACTGAAACCATAATTAGATACTTCAGCCAAGGCAGAGAGCAGCCAGACCAAAGCAGTTTATTCTAATGAATAAGTATTCTAACCTGTTCTTCTGCTATCCTTGCTGCACCAATCTGGCAAAGGGGGATGGCCCGGGGTGGGGGGATGGGGGGAAAGACAGAAAAGGCTGGCTCAGTAGCAATGAAGATTCAAACTGCAAAATTGGTTGAGTCTTTTTTCTCAACCTGGAGGTTTGTGACCCTTTTATCCAACTGAAATCTTCTGACAAAGGCAGAAAACAATTTTAGCAGCAGAAAATGGATGAGTGGAAACTATATGCTAGGATCATTGTGAACAAATAACAGTGCAGGAATACAGCAGCTTTAAAGACTTTAAAATGAAGCTAAAGGGAGTAAACCTAGGATAAGATAAATGTAGGCAGTGTTTAACCCGGGGGAAGAAATATGTTACCATTGTTTTGAAGATTAATTAAATAGGCATAGAGTTTAATTAAGTGCTCTCCTATAAAACAAAAAGCAAGGTTTCTGTTACAATGACCACCCTGGCCAGAACCCTGTAAACATATCACCTAATTTGCTAGTTTAGGCCAGCTAAGTAAGCTCACCAACTGCAAAATAAAGAACAACAACAGCAATAAGAAACCCATCCTAAGTAAACGCATCCTAAATAAAATGGCATTTACAACAGTGTGCAATATTAGTTTTCAGAGACCTCATGAATACTATCAGCATGAAACTTACCTTAAAGATTTCTGCATTTGCCAAATATAGAAATCCTAGCTTTTGATACTGCATACTCTATCTCTGAAATATTTGAAATGTCCTCCAAATTAAACTGTTGCTATATGCAAGTTGTATTAATTAGTTCACTTCAGCTCCTTTAAGAATCTCAATCTAATAAAAATGGAAGCAACCTAAGAGCCAGTGTTAAATTACTTTGGAATCTCTGGTACATTAAACAGAGGGGCAATAATTTCCAATTTCATCAACACACATCTGCAAAATCACTATCAGCTTTCTTTGGCCCCTGCATAGACTAAGATGGAAATTATCTTAACGGAAATGAATGAAGTGTGAGATTTTATCCGCGAAATTTGTTTCTCTCACCCACATGAAAATAATGTCACATTTTTAGATTGTCTATCCAAGATAAGGCATACAGGAAAGACCACATATCAGAGCATGTTCGTTGAGAATTTAACGAATAAAATTTATTACACATTACAGAGCAATAATGAAACTGTAAGTCCCAATAGGCTTTGATTTCTATTGGAAGAACTCTACTTGCAATAATTTTCTGAAGTTTGTTCACTCCAGGAATTGACAAATGTCAAGTACTTCATGGCTTATTCTCTGGAAGATGTTTTAAAAGCGCCCCCTGCTACATCTCTAAAAAAGTCAACCATCAGCCATTTCAGATATCATTTTCTCTAGCCTGCCCAATAACAAATGAGATTGTGGTAGTTCTGATTCTAGCTCCAGCTCTATTGTGTTGGACTATGTAACAAAAGATTTCCCCAAAGCCTTATATGTGGCTACATAAGGAATCATAGTTTGTGGAGGCTGAGCCCAGGATGGCAAGTGAGTGTACAAAAATCACCTCAAGTTTTTTTTAAAAATCTTAGCTACAGCCTTCAAATTGCCAATAAACATTGAAGTCAACCTTTATCAGCATAAAGTGCTAAAAAATTTAAATAGCTAATTTTGTTAAATATGAAATAAAAGATTACCGCTGCCAGATTTAAGCCTATGGATTTAATGAACAATGCTTGAGTTAAAAATAGTGTTAACATGAAAATAATCTGAAGTGACAAGGAAAATTATGGGATGGGGATACATTCTGCTAAGGGACTTTTGTGATTTTACACACAAAAATACTTGAAGAAGTCAATATTAAAAGTCAAGAATATTACAATGCATATTTAATATCAGTTAATTCAAATTTTAAATGGAGACACTATAAATTATCCTGATCACTGTAGAATTAAAAACCTATCACTATGAATAGCTTTCAAAAAAGGTGAGAATATATTCTGTTTATTGACTCCTATCAGTTAACTATTTGAAATTCAGCTTTCCAAAATGTGACACTAGGTCAAATTACAGTCTAGGTAAGCTATATTCCTGAATGCCCTTGCAACTTTACCCTCAGTAATTTAGATTTGTTTCAATTATGTTCATATAAAAATAGTTTTGAAAATATAAGAAACCTATCACTGACACTTTGGATACACAACACATCTCTGGCTGGAAGGCAACTGTATTTCAAAAGGACTTCACCTAGGCCAGACACTTCAAATTGTTCAGAAATACGGCATGCAGTATCCAAAAGTATGGCTCTGAGGAAATAATTTTTACATTAAGCGTAAAGATTGTTTATATTCAACATTCACTTATGTTTTGAGAAAAAAAACTACCTATTCAAGTTCTATTTCTTTGATGCAGCATTAAGGATTAAAACTTACCACTTTACCAGGCCTTGCCCATGTGCAAATAAATCCCTCCTGACAAGCAGTGACTATACAGTCTTCAAGAAAAATTAACACAGTCAGTCTTTCATGTGCTATCTTTTTACAGATAAGAGGCTCTAACAAAGGAACGTCTTCCATTCTGGGGCACAGAGGTGTTCCCAAAGTTTTTGCTGGGTCTGTTTTGGTTTTAGTAACTAGATTCAGTTTGTCACTGCTCTTACTAGATATATGTCCCATACTATGATTTCGCTTATGATCTTTTTCATGGTGTTTTTCCTTCCGATCATGTAATGATAAGGTTGCAAACTTACTAACACCAGAGGCAATGGCACCATCCATGACACTGCTTTTGCTGCCAGAATTGGAAACTGCAGAATGTGGAAGGCTATTGGAACGTGGAAGAGGAGGTGGTACAGAGTTTCCAGGTGTTGTGATGCTATTTCCATTACTTCCTGGGTTAGCTCCACCACTTCCTGTGGGAGGACTTGTGGCAGTCATGACATTTGTATGTGTCCTTGCTCTTGAGAGGGGCTGGTGTGGGAAGAGGATGTCTTCTGTTAGGTCCCATAAACATAGCTGCGTGTCCTGACCTACTGAGCCAAACCTATATGTTACACTTACTGGGCGACTCTCTGTAGAGTTCCTTTTTGATAATCTTGACTGCGTGCTATTTGCTCGATCTCGTCCAAAATGGAGGAGGTCTTGGAAGTCCTCGTCGCTGCCACTGAATTCCATTGGATCATTTTCTTCTACACTGGTTGTATATGGATCAAAGGCCACAACACTGACCCATGATTTGTGCCCATGGCCTCTAGCTATCACTCGACAGTCCACAAAAGACCAGACAGTCACCAAATCATCCTCTCCACCTGTTACAATATATTTTCCATCTGGGCTCCAACATGCACACAGCAGTCCTCCAAAGTAGCTTTTCATTGTACCATGCAACTCAACTGAATCAAAATTAAATACACGAAGAAAGCCGTCTTGACTTACACATGCCAAGAATTTTCCATCTGGAGAAAAACCAAATTCATTTAGGGCACCTTCACCTACTGTCCACTTAAGTAAAGGATTTCGTGTAGATTTACTTTTGCACGTATGGACTGCAAAACTTTCTCCTTGTTTAAGTAGCTGATAGTGTGGAGCTGTGGTACCACAGTTGTGTTCCACATTATATAAGTACATATTGCCACTGGAATGAGCTACTAGGAAGAGACTTTCTGAACCAGGCACCCATTTTACACAAGTTACTCTGGACTTGTCTATTAGTCTCTGAAAAACAAAAGAAAAATATAGTTAACACAGTTCTGCATTGTTCATGTAATAATTCTTTGTCAAAAATACATATTGCTTCTTGAAGACAACTAACTCATTATGACTTTGAATGGTACTGAAGTTAAAAGAATATCTTTCTTATAAATATGAATATAATAACCAGGCAGATTTGTCATTAACATTTTTAGTATAAAATCAGGCTCAGAAAATTACACATATTCCAAAGAAAAAAAATATTAATCTACTAAATTCTGACTTAGATCTAGGTTTTTTTTTAATCTGAAATGAAATTGTAGACACTCAAAGCCTCTCTCCCCTCCTCTCCCCCTCCCTCTGCTGTTCCTTGATTTTGAACCTATGTACTAGATTTTCCAAGGCAGTTAAAAATAACAAAATTGCTTCTTTCTCCAAAAAAGTGTAATATTGGTTTTAACTGGGATATAAATTTCATAGGTGTATTCTGGAGCTCTTAACAAAGAGGTGTCATAGTGAACAACCCATCAGGATTCTTGTTTCTACTTATAAAAACGAAATAAGTTTATTTCCATCCTGTGAAAGCAACAAAGCCTTCTTCCATGGGAAAAAAATCCCAAAATTCACTGAAGCAATGCTCTGAAGTTGTACAAAATTACAATATTACCAACACTTGAGCTTTAAGATCTCTTTATCGTAAGAAGACTAAAGAATAAAGTGAAGAATTAATTAAAAATAAAATTAAAAATAAGGAATTGGAAAACATATCCTTGTGCCATTTTCTCACCAGTTAGGATAGAAAATTTTAATTATAATCAAAAATATATAACTCTGAAGCTCCCCATTACACCTAACAATGTAAATTAATATAATTACAGCTCCAAAATCATCTACCTACCATTTTAATTTTAACCAATTTCCCTTATGAAAAGGTTTTGAAATTAAAAATCCTGAAATGATTTCATATAACTTAAACTGGCCCCAATAAAAGTACTGCCCCCATGCATTTAGATTTTTTCAAGTTATGATATACTTGGATTAGTTTATATAGCTGTTGTAATATTTAGAGAAGCATAAAATAGAATAATTCCAGCTTGGCATTTTTTTCTTCCATTATTTTTTATTTAGAATAGACACCATGACTGTGTTGTGTTTTATTGTACAACTGGAGCTAAATAGGCTATATTTATAGATGAGTAAGTAGGTGGCAAAAATGCTGGTTTCTCCTCGTCAGGAGCTACAATTTTTGGTGCTGATTGTGAGTTAAAGGAAAAGCTGTACCAAAACTTTTGGGAAGGACAGTCTTGAATTATAGTCCAGCAGATAAACTGATATACAAACTGCAAGATTCCCTGCTATAAATTGCTTTGAATAAAAGATTAAATCAGTGAATAGATAATGGTGATAGAGGGGAGAAGAGGGTGTTTAAACAAAATTGTATGGGGTTTTGTGCTATGAAAGCTAGCATAACTTGTAATTTCTCAGAAAACATTCATTGATTTTCATCCTTTCAATTTCTCTTCTCCTCTCACTGCAAGCTTCCTTCCCCCAGCTTATACCCTATCTGTTTTGATGGGTTTGTAATAATTGAGAAATAGTTTGGATGAGAAGAATTGTCTATCAAAAGATTACCTTTCACTGACAGGATGCCATAGCTGAACTAGAGTCTAATAGCTAAACCTACCCTATTTTTATCTGAACAAATGTACATGAAAAACATTGTTCATGCCAAGGCTCATTTTTCATAGTATTAAAAAAAGCAAAGTTCCTAAAAACACTCATTCATGTAAGCTTTCTGCACATATTTATTTTATTCTTATTTAGTCTGCAATATATTTCTAACCATGATTACAAACTATCTTAGCAACTTCAATGAAGCACATGGAATGCTAATTTAAACTGGAGAACAACACAGCTTTAAATTAGAGGAATAATTGTCACTGGTATAAAACTGACTACAATTGAAGTGCAGTTTACCCTTATCTACTTTAGCATAGTACTCTTGCATTTTTTATTGTAAGGATAGGAAGTTGGAGAAATATCTGGAAGAAAAAGCCAATATATCTATTTTGCAATAGTACTATAAATATACATTGTTGTATTCAATATTCACCAGGGCAAATTGTTTCCAAGAAAAAAAATAATTATGCCACACATGAAGAAAATGTTATAAAGAATGCAAGCACATTTGCATGCACCAAGATTCACTTACTTCTTCGTTAAATAACTTGCTAGTTTCTTTTTTAATAGGATCTATTAGCTGCACCTGTCCTGCAGAGAAGCCCACTAGAAGAGAAACACTTTCTGCTGTGGCTGTTAAGTGATTGAAGTCATGGCATGTAGGTTGCGTTCCTTTGTATATTCTTTTATCTATTGGTTTACTCAAATCAGCAGCCTGCAAGAAAGATTGAAACTGGGATTAGCAATGGTTAATACTTAAATCTAAAATGCTAACTCTTGGCTCTTTGCTAAAAGAAAAAGCAAATCAACTATTTATAGCCACCAAGGCAGATTTAAAAAGCAAAACTTTTTAAGAAACCAGCCGTGTCCTTATTTAACCATGTATTAAAATTTGCCAATTTTTGGTATAATTAGGGATTACTGTTTTCTTAATTCTCATCGGGGAGTTGATGTATTTCTGCCACAAACTGTTAACAGTCATGTTCTGTAATTAAAGTTCATACTATCTGCATTTTGCAGATGAAACACACATTCATAAAAAATATGGACACAGATTATGCATATAAAGTACAAGAGGTAACTCTACTCTTTATAATATTTTTCACTACAAATACAAACAATGAACTTTTTACCATACCTTTATAAGCATTTGTTACTGACTCTAGATGACAAATGCAATTCCTGGCAGACGGTCATGTTTGATTAACCAATTAAAGCAAACATTTCAAGAACTAATTAAATCTCTGTATTGAGTGGGGCATTAGTAAACTTCCCAGAAGAGATTCTCAATTATTACGGTGCAGAAAAAGTGTTTTGGATATAGGATATGCAACCCTCAGTATCCACTATAAATCTACTAAATTTCACACTCTTGTATCTATTTTATTTTTAAAACATAATGATACATCTTAACTCCATATTGGCAGTTTAACATAGATAAACGTACATGTGATTCTACAATTGTTTAAGAACAGTACACATGAACTGCTAAGGGCTATGTGGATAGCTAACAAAGCCTAGGAAAGCATTCACTGAAAACTGAACATAAGAAGCACTGGGGCAAATCCAGGTATGCTCTCAAATGTTAGTCTGAGTTAGAGTGAGTCTCCTCATTAAACAAAATGAATGTGCTCATAAAAGCCACAATTTGCTCAGATAAAGGTTCTAGATCACAGGTGTCAAACTCACGACATGTTGTCTTGTGACATATTTCAACTTTTCCCCACTTTGCTAAAACGGGATGGGTGTGGCCCATGGGCCACAACTTTGACATCCCTGTTCTGGATAGAAAGGCTGTAGATTTTTGTCATTCAACAACAAAGAGTAGCAATCAGACTGGAATTTTACGTGGAAGGAGCATATAAACAGTTCATCTTCACATCAACTCTAACTTTAAAGGGAAACTCAATTGAAACAGTAAAGAAATATGGAACAAAACAATGCACAGATGGATAAACTACACCTACAAATATTAAACATGCACAAAACTAGTATAAGATTCAATTATAAGATAAATATTTGGATTCAAGTATTATTTCTAAGATTGGAGTTAGTTATGTTAATTATTTCAAAATGCAAAACAATTTCCTACAAACTTTGCAGAAATCAAGGACAAAACAATTAATACTGGACTGTTGTTGTTATTACTACTTCATCAGTATTTCACATGGAAAATTCTTTGTAATATCAGAACATTTGAAAATCTTAAAATGTAAATATGTCAAGTATGTATCAAGAAATATTTACTGCGGTAGTACCAGTAGTCCTCAAACAACGATAGTAATTGGGACCAAGAATTCTATTGCCAAGAGATGCAGCTATAAAGCAAAATACCTCCAAGGTCACTTCCAATGCTATTATCCTGTTATGTGACTATGCCAACTTACTATGTTAGTTCCAATTGCTGTCATTAGTCAAATCCTGTGCAGTGCTTAGGCATGTTGCATGCTAGCCATTTGCAAACCATTGACTTTGCTTATCAGAAGCCAGAAAATGAAGGTCACAAATGGTGAGGCCATCACCACATGAAATTGTGACTACTGTAATTGTAAGCTGGTTGACAAGCTCCTGAATTGCAATTACATGACCATGGAGACACTGGAACATCTACAACTCTGAGGACTCCTCAATATCATGGTAACTTCAAAGTGTGGTCACTAAATGAGGACTACCTGTATATACTTCAATGTTGCTTCAAGTAAGTACTAGTAGTATTACAAATTCTTTTTGAAAAGTGAGGATCAGATAATTCCCCTGCCTCTCTTATTACATATTCAACTCAACATCTGAAATACACACACAAATTCCCTGCTCATGCCTATGAGTGATAAGTGTTTTCCTCAATCTCGGGTTTTCTACCAGAGGCCTCAGAGTTTGAGGGTTCTCTGTGGTCTCTTAGCTGTTCCCCAGCACTGCACTCTTGTGGACAGAGAGCTCTGACATCATTCCTGGGTTCTCTCCCAGCTGAGTAGTCACAGACCCAAATGTTCCTACCACCACTGGGACCACTTTGACCTTTACTTTCCACATCCTCTCCAATTCTTCCTTCAGGCCTTGGTCCTTCTCCATACTCCTCCTTTCTGATGTTGTTGTCACTTGGCACCGCTACATAAATCACCATTGCGATCTTCTGGTGTTTGTCTATTACCACAATGTTTGGTTGACTGGCTAATATCTGCCTCTGTTTGGATCTGGCAATCTTAGAGGAAACTTAGCTCTATTATTCACTATAACCTTCTAGGGAACCTCTCATCTGGACTTGGGAGGGCTTGCCAATAATTATCTGGCAGCCCTTTTTAAGGTGACCTGGTCCTTGTGGGGAAAGATAGGGCTCAGGACATCAGCATACCACTGGGAAGAATATTATATTTATTTGGCAAAAACTGACATCTTGTCAGATTTGGATTGAGATGCCTGCTTCATGGATTTAAGGGAGTATCTGTAGTAAGTTTGACTCTGTGATTCCTGAGGAATTCCTGTTTATTATTGTTTATTGGTTCGATTTATACACCGCCCTTCTCTGGGGACTCAGGGCGGCTTACAATGCGTTAAGCAATAGCCTTCATACTTTTGTATATACCTGCTTAGTAGGGCTTTCGGCC
>JANHZT010004630.1:22632-44650 GCA_032468215.1 Stegonotus admiraltiensis | reverse complement strand
GCTTATTGCCCCCACAATCCGGGTCCTCATTTTACCTACCTCGGAAGGATGGAAGGCTGAGTCAACCTTAAGCCTGGGGAGATTTGAACTTGCAGTAATTGCAGGCAGCTGGCAGCTAAGTGCTACTTTAACAGTACTTTAGTCCGCTGCGCAACCAAGGCTCTTACAAGTTGACAGGGTTTTCACATCCATTATTCTGGTCAGCTGCTTATTAGATTCATGTCTATCTTGGATGGTTAAAGCCATACAGAAGATAAACTATGGTTGGGTTCATGTGGTGGTGTTGGCTTTCTTCAGTGAAGAGGCAGTCCCTTTAGCCTTGAATGAGGCTGAAAAGTACCCGCTCTTCAAGAAGCTTTTACTAGACTAGATCCTGGAATTTACTATGCTAGAGAAGGTAATAGTCTGCAGGGAATATTACAATACAATAGAACTGTAGAATATTTATTGCAATAAACATTGTAGTAAAGTGAAAGAATAAAGGTCATTGAATAGAGAACTTGATGTGACTGGACAGCTCTGATCCAAGAGAGGCTAAATATAAATGCAGGAGTTGGGGAAGAGAAAAAATGTTTTTAAAAGGTAGGGAAAGCTTATGATGTAATGGGTTCTAGAATTCTTTCAATCCTTTATTATATTTACTTACCATCAAATCAAACTTACCCATGGTACTTATGCTGTACAAATAAAACTCAAAAACAATAAAATCAAATGTAAACATAAAGTTGATAAAAACAAGTATTATTGACTGACTAATAGAACAGAAGCAGTTATAGTCATAGGACTAACCCCAGTTTACACAGAAAGAAATTATAATTCAAAGGTCCTACCAAAGTTTATTGCATTTGCGTTTATTGCAGAAAGATGACAGCTTGATTCTGTTGCGAGGCCATTCCAGTGTGGAGGCCATCATAAAGAAATGGTCTGTATCTCACAGAAAGTTACACTTGGTGGTGCTGGCCCTGAAAATGTCTGAAATACAAGCTACACATGGCTTTAAAGATCCAGTCTGCCAAATCCAGGAGTGAAGCAGGTAGCCAAAAGTTGAGACAGGTAACAAACTGCAGGTCTTTCAAGGTATTTTCCCATTGTATCATAAATAAATACCGATTTTCCCTATCTTAAGATCTCCATGTATATAACTTACCATCTGACTACAGGCCAAAAAAACTATATGAGGGTCACTAATAGCCAAGTCAGTTCTCCTCCGAGGCACCCCAGTCAGCAAACTGGTCAGGGCTATTCCACATAGTTCCCTCTCTCACTACATCACACATCCTACAATCCTACAATTAAAGTCTGTTACTTCTTGCTTTCTGACATCATTTTAAATTTCATTTTAATTAATTTTAATTTTTTTAATCATTGTAAAGTCATGAAGCGAGGAAAACCTAAGTTCTCACCACTAGGAGAGGCAATCTTCTCTCTACAGTACTTTTTACCCAGGGTGTGGAAAGTAAGAGGATCACAGTGCTGTTGCTGGAGAAGGTATGCAGCAGCCATTAGTAAATCATGAACTTAGTCCAGGAAAAAATAAAGTGTAAAAGAACTATTCCACTCCAAGTGTCTTTGGCATAAAAACATGTCACAATTTCAAGAGTTCTGGTATTTCTTACAGCACAAAACTGATGCCAACACAGTCCATCCTCTTCCACTCCACTTCCACACAGACTTAGTCTTCCAATGCCAATGGCAAGGGTAATGGCAAATCCAGCAGTGGTGCCTCTAATCTTAACTTGCCTCCAAACTGATTTAGTGGATAAGCAGGGATTAACACCAGAATTAATACCAGATCAACAATCAAGCAGTAAACAATACCCCAATCAAAAAACTACCAATTCAGACAAAAAAATAAAACAGTACACAACAGCCTTATTATTATTATTATTATTATTATTATTATTATTATTATTATTTTGATTTATATGCCACCCTTCTCCGGAGACTCAGGGCGGCTTACAATGTGTTAAGCAATAATCAAGGAACAACCAAACCCCCCCCCCTCCCATCAACATTGACAGGGCAAACTACCATATATAAACAGAGAGCAAATGCCACTCCCTTCTAGCACTGAAGATGTTATCTAGTTGGGTAATGAAACATATGAAAGAAAACAACCAAACTAACCAAGGGCTCCACAATTCAACACTGACATACAAATGCTCTCTTCTATGTGATTTAATGTAGCTGCTTGTATTATTTTCTCCCTTCTTGCCAAATTTCATTCACCTTTTATGACCTCCTCCTCATTATTGATTGCTATTTCTTTCTGTTTATCTTCCAATGAGCAAATCAGCCAGTATTCTGCAACAAGCAATCAATCCATGGTCCATGCCCTCTGGAGAGCCACAATGATCCCAGAATGTACTATCTGTCTTGACTGGCCATCTTTGCCACCCCATACAAATGGTATTTTGAAACAATTTTTTCTCTTTTCTTTTTCTAAAATGCCCTTTTCTCTCAACTGGTATTTCTTAGGTTACATCCTTCTGTCCTCACAAACTTGATGACTCTTCTTAACCTGTATGAGTGTACATGCGCACTGGGAGGCATGGATTGGGTAGCATAGAATCATAACAAAATGGGGTGAGAGAATTAACATGGTGCAGTTACCAACATTCAAAGCTGCTGCCCAGTGGTCTCATTAAAACATATCAGGGAAAATTTTGGGATTTTTTTCTCTGGAGGTCTAGCCTAATTGGCTCATTTTTAAACTCCTTTTGCAAGCTCACCTTCCACTACAAATCTGATCCCATTCTGTTGAACTTTCAGATAATTATCATCCCAGTGAGGTGACAAAGTCCCCATTTCCTTTACATAATTTAATTTCTCATATTCCACTGGTTGAAAGAGAATGAAAATGAGAACATGCACAGATTTCTACAGTTATGAAGATCTGAGGAATTTATTTCTGGTTCTATATCACAGCAGTGGGCTGTAAAGAAGATCTCATTTGGGAATCTTTTAATGATGTTCTTATAGCTGTGAATGAGATAGTCAAGCAATGCAAATGATGTGGTAAAAATGTAGGTCTTGGTTGCCTGAATGAAGCTGTTATGAATATTGCGTCTGCTCTGAAGATGTTAAAAGAAGCATGTCTGAACATGCAAGTTGCATGTTGATAAATATTCTTATAACATTAATTACATTCTTTTTCTTAAGGAGGTCTCTAGTCTTTGGAGGTCTCTAGCTTTCAGTCATAGTTTCTCAAGTTACCACTAGAATTGTCTTGTATGAATTAAGTATATGTTATTAGATTATGGCAATTAATTCAGTTAGGCATCAGATACTCCTTTTACTCTTACAATACTCTCCGTGGATGTAATTAGTCACAAACAGTAGGTACACTAACTGCATTAACCCCATGAATTATGTGAATCAATCCTCAAAATACAAAAACTTGATGCTTTCCATTTGTACCATCTTCCATATCATCAGCATCTATCATTTCAAAAGGATTTTATAGCAGCTTTCCTGACACAAAAAATAAGTGATAAAAATGTTTGGCTTTATTTATGCAATAAACACTTTCTGTTTTGGATGAAAACACAGACTTCGCCAATATACTTTAATCAGGTTTGACCAGGATAGAATCTAGCCCAGTGGCCCCCAACCTTTTGGTCACCAGGAACCAGTTCTGTGGAAAGTGGTTTTTCCATGGACCGAAGGAGGCGTGGTTTCATGTGGTGCCTGCATCCTGCAGATTGGGCTTCCCTTGTTGGCATGGACCAGTTTCTGGCATGCCGTGGACTGGTGCCAGTCCAAGGACCAGGGGCTGGGGACCACTGGTCTAGCCAACACATCTGATATTGCAAGGGAATGCTATTGGATGAAGAATATCAGGAAGATTCAGGTGTGTACTAATAATCTAGACTGGAAAGATGTAAACCTTGGTACCAGCTGGTTAGAGCATTATTAATCCATGATAGGACAGCCTTCCTTACTAAAAACAACCAAAATGCTAAATATTTACAAACAGTAGCAATCAGCTACAATAATGACATTTCTATGCAGGTTTTCTCAAATAATATTATAAACATATCCATGTCAAGAAGAAATTTAAGAGAAAGTAAAACAGTTACCAAACTCACAGCGTACGGTTGCAATATTCATTTAATAGATCTCCCAACAAAAGACTTTAGTGTTCAAAACAACGAAGGCCACTGTAATATATACTGCTACATATTTTCACAATAAACATTGTGCAACAGCTACGCTGAAGAAAGCAGGGGGAACCAAATTAATTTTCTCACAAGGTATCTGGAACATATTAATGGATGGTTTGAAGCAGTCTGTTAAAGACTGCTTACTGTGACAGCAATTTGTGAACAAAATAATAAAGAAATAAGGACCAAAGTTCTTTTATGGGGCTAAAGAAAACATCACATGCATTAAAGTCTAGTTTTATTACGTTGAATAAATGAAGAGAAATAACAAATTTATTGAAAGGAACTTAGTGTAGTAAATAGAAACAGACAAACTAAAATAATGGAGTAAGTACGTACTGGACTAAGTTCATTTTCTAGCCAATATTTACAATAGTACCAGGATAAGTCTTTTTAACTGAGGAAAAGCTGAACAAGCTTTGATATAAGCATTGAGCAATCATCCACTTACAATGTCAACTAATACATTTCAGGAGAAAAGGTAATCCATTCAAGATATATGTGCCTGCTAATGACTGTTTAAAGAAATTCATTTTGATAGAAATACCTAGTTTAAATAGTGGGATCCAGAAATACTTGTTGCACTAATTCAACTTTTAGCAGCAGTAGTATTTTTCAGCCAGGGAGAGAAAATCCTGGGAATCCTATTTATTTTTCAGCATCTGTATAAAGCAAAAGATGAAAGCTGAATTTGCCATCCTCCCAATATATAAAACTTCATCTTCTGACTTGATTTAAATTGCTGATTTTTCATTGAAATGGATTTGTTTGGACATTTTGGTTCAAAAATTGTCATTTGAGAAAACTAGCCAGATTAATAATAAAAGTGGATAATGGCTTTTCTCCCAGGATATTATGGCAAAAGATTTTCCCAAACATCCACAACTATATTTGAACTGGAATTCAATTCATTACTTCCAATAGAAGGGAATATATATATATATGCTCAGAGTTCAACTATGGAGTCTCAATTATCTCCGAGCTTGGTGGTTTGCTTGCAGATGTTCCATTACTCAACTAGTAATGGGTGCAAATATGGTTTTCTTCTTCAAAAGAGGCAATAAAAAAGCTAAGGAAGAAATAAAAAGACCAAAACACATCCTCTCCAGTAACCAGCACCCAGATAAGCAGGGATTAGCTCCCTACAAGCAAGCAGAAAATAATACCCTCATCAAGGAGCTATCAAAATATCAGCTTGCTTTATATTAAAACCTTTATTTCCATTTGAGATCAAAATTAAAACTGAAAAAAAATCTGATGCATCATCTCAAAAGGAAATCTTGGTCTCTAAGAGCTAAACAACATGTATTTAGTTTACATCAAACTAAATTTATTTTTAGTAGAAAATCTGATTATAGATTATTGCTGAATAGTGAATAGTTCATGGTTTAATTAAATATATTTGAATCAAATCCATACTGGTAAAAACTGCCGCAGAATTCTTTTTCCCGGATGTTACTGGATTTGTTCTTAGAATAGAACTTTTTCTTCATCCAAAACTGGAAGTTTTGAAGAGATTGGACAACTATTTGTCTGAAATGGTATAGGGATTTCTGCCTGAGCAGGGGTTGGACTAGAAGACCTTCAAAATCCCTTCCAACTCTGTTATTCTGTTAATAAGCAAAAATACAGCAGCAGAAGAGAGCTGACAGTAACAAACTATACATTTCTTTAAACTGTCTAAATTAATACATTGAAATCTATTTCAGACAGATAAATATGTTGTCATAAGGTGGTCCCTATGGATTTTACTCTGCTTTTGTTGCCAACTAGAGCTTTGGAGGTGCTCTTCTCTGTTTCAAGGCCATTGAGCCAGCACTGTCCGAAGACATTTCTGTGGTCATGTGGCCAGCATGTTGTCATGAAGCGCTGTTATCTTCCTATTGAAGTGGTACCTATTTATCTATTTGTATTTGCACACTTTTGGACTGCTAGGTTGGCAGAAGCTGGGGCAAGGATCAGAGCTCATTCCCGTTGCATGACACTCGGGTTTCAAACCTATGGTGCCAACTTTCCAGCCAACAAGCCCAGCATCTTAACCGCTGAGCCACCGCACTGTCCCTAATATATTTTCATAACCTATGTAAAGTTTAAATCATTATAATTCAGACATCTTTACAATAAAACCATCCCCTTTTTAAAAAAATTCTCTGCATATTTATTTAAGCCATAGTTCCAAATATGATGAATGTTTCTTAACACAATTTTGTTACCAAAATGTGTATAACTTTAGACAAATGGAGTTGAAGACTGCGGTCATAATCTAAAAAACATTCATTCAATCTGCATACCGCCACTGTCTATTATACATTAGATCAACTTTTATCTTCTATCTTATATTGTTCAGATAGCAACTAAACACAATGCAGCATGTAATCGTGCTACATGAATGCATAAAGGTCTTCGTTCTTTTGTTTGGTACAAAAATCTCTTAAGCTATTACAACTGATTTGTTTTTCTCTTGTCAGACTAGCTGGATTTCAGAAAAAAGTAAACACTATACATAGCTATGAATTTTATGAAACTTACAAGACTTTTAATGAATCTTACAAAAACATCAAAAGCAGCCTCAAGATGAAGATATTGAAGGTAGAGTAACAGCAGGACTATAATGCTTCAACTACTTGCTGACCTTCTCAACCAACCCCATCCTTCCACAAGTTTAAAAGAGAGAAGGCTTATTGAAGGAAAGTTAGCTGCCAGAAGAATTAGGCATTTCTATTATTCCAAGTGTCCCATCCCAATATTGATTTTTATTTTTAAAGCTGTATTTCAGCCCTTAAATTGCTAAGGTTTGTTTCTCAAGTGGAAATATCGAAATATATCGGAAATGAGTACATGCATAAAATTTTAATGAAATTCTGGAGAGTTAACATTTTTTACAATTATATGAATTCAATATAACAGAAATAAAGAACCTATAACCATCCAAATGTTACAACTACAGCTTCAAACAGATGGCCAATATGTAAAATGCTTGGTAATATGATTCAACCAATGTGGAAGACCACACTTTTTTCACTCCTGCCAATAATGGCAATTAAATATAGGAGAATTGTGAATACTGCTTGAGCTCCTACAGGATAAAATTGCAAAAATATTCAGTCTACAAGAATCTGTTTGCAGAGTTTATTCTGTCAAAGAATGTGCTCATTACAAAAATTAACTCGGATCAAAATTTACTTAAATGGGAATGTTCTCCGAAATGCAAGTTGTTCAGATGTTATTTTGTATCGTTATGGAAACATTCGACCATGGTGAAATTAGTTTACCTATTTTTGTTCTTGTTTTTATCACAAATTGGATTCAATTATTTTATTTATTTTTATTTATTTATAAAATTTCTAAAATGCCGATCACACATGCCACGCTTGATGGATGTCATGTTTAAATTCATATTTGTCAATAAAAATAAGTGAGAATTGGGAAATGTTTGAATAGTTTTCTACTGTAGACTACAAAAACACATCTACAAAGGAAGGAAAATTGTTTGATGTACTACTATATGTAAGAAATTCTTAAACATCTTAATTATAAAGTATATATAAACAAAATGTCATTTAAAGAAATTGCTTAAATTCTAAAATGGAATACAGATAGTTTATACATGTATGATGATTTGAATGTTCTGTACTGTTACTTGAATCAACATAACTATCTGCCTCATAGTTAAAACAAAAGATAAAACTGCCTTCAGATCCATTTCAAAATTCTTTCATTCTTTCTGACAATGTTGAACATACTACCGTATATTTCTGACTATAAGATGCACTTTTTGTCTCCCAAAAGGGGGTGAAAATGTCTGTGCATCTTATAGACTGAATATTGCTGAAGCTCTGCCCACCCACTGGCTGTTTGTTTTTGCCTCCACACAGCCTGTTTTTGAGGCTTTTTTCAGCCCGTTTTGAGGCTTTTTTCAGCCCGTTTTCAAGGCTTTTTTGGCCAAATTTTTCAGGAAAAAAGCCTCAAAAATGGGCCGAAAAAAGGCTGGAAAAGGCCCGAAAAAAGGCCCAAAAGTGGGGAGCACGGAGGCCAAAAACCTTTTTTGTTGATTTCCTCTTCTAAATTTAGGTGTGTCTTATAGTCAGGTGTGTCTTATAGCCCGAAAAATATGGTAATTAAATTTTTTTAGAAGAAATAAATGAATGGATGAGCAAAAAAGAGTTCTCACTTGAGGCACAAATGACCTGGCCCAGATTACCTTCTTCTCGACACATTAAGATTCGGCTGTCTGAAAAAGGTTCTAATGCTGGGAAAGTTGAAAAAGATAAGACAACCAGCAGCAAGGTAGATAATCTCAGTGACAATGCCAATGAGTGCACCATTGAGAGACTTGAAAGAACAAGTTAGGGATAAATTGTCATGGAGAAAATTTACCTATGTGGCCCCAGGAGTCGAAAAAGGCTTGATGGCACATATTTATAATCAAGGTGACATGAAGAAGTTGAATTAATACAACACCAAGGCAAAACAGAAGTCACACAAGAATACCTTACAAAGAGACCTGATAAGTATGACATGTATTTGTATGCTTCCAACATACATTAGTTATCTTTATCTTTATTTTTCTTTATTCTTTATTGGTCAAGTGTGATTGGACACACAACGAATTTGTCTTTGGTGCATATGCTCTCAGTGTACATAAAAAGAAAAGATACATTTGTTAAGAATCATAAGGTACAACACTTAATGATAGTCATAGGGTACAAATAAGCAATCAAATCATACTAGGAAACAATATAAATCGTAAGGATACAGCAAGAAGTTACAATGTAAAAGAGTCTATGTCAAGGATGTCAAAGTCACGTCATCACAGCGGCGTCACAAGATGTATCGGGACTTTTTCCCCCATCGCTAAACTAGGTGTGGGAGTGGCCATCATGTGACGCATCTGGCCCGTGGGCCAGGAGTTTGACAGCCCTGGTCTATGTGATACAATGACTTTTCAAAGGTTTAGTTTTTAATTAAAATTTATTTGGTATATCATTATTTTCATTAATAGGTTTCTACATATATCGATTTTCTGCACAACTAAGAACATTTATGACCAAACAGCACTTAGTGGTCTGACTAAGAAAGAGAGAAAGAGGGTATTTGGTTGTCTGATACATGCAAGAGGGTCTAGGGAAGGGTTTTCCAAACCTGTAAGATATTTATTTATTTAATATTCCTCCATTATTATTTTTATGAATAATTCAAAGCGGCAAACACACACAATATTCCCTATTTTCCCCACAACATGCCTTGAGGCAGGACTACAACTATGACTACAACTCAGAGTCTAGTTGTTTCTAGCCTGGTGCCTTAACCACTAAACCATTCTTACAATAAATCCACCATTACCAAAATTTCAATGTATTGTTGTATTGCTCAATTGTGTTCATTTTGGCATTTGGACTTTTAGGGGAGGTATGTACATTAAGGTTACGCTAAAGGGAGATGTGATGGCAAAAATTTTCAGAACCTTTGGACCTCATGTCCCAAATTCTGTCCTCAGTATGTCTTGTTACTTGAAACAGATTTACCGTATTTTTCGGACTATAAGATGCACCAGTGTATAAGACGCACCAAGATTTTGAAGAGGTAAGTAAGAAAAAAAAGTTTTTTGCCCTCCCCAGCCCCCAGGACCACTCTGCAAGCATCCCAAACCCTCTGTGTGCCCCATTTTTCAAAAAAAAGGGCCCATTTTTTGCAAAAATGGGATGAACAGGAGGGGCTTCAGGAGGTCAAAAAGGGCTGTATTCGGTGTATAAGACGCACCAACATTTCCACCCTCTTTTGTGGGGGGGAGTGCGTCTTATACTCCGAAAAATATGGTATGTCCTCCTTCAATTTTAGCCTAGTTAGCCATTAGTAAATTACAGTGGAAAGTGTATTTTATAATATCTGCTGGCCTATTGGCACTAGACCTTTCAGATGATTACACCAATCTTGGACATCTTTGTTAACAAGAAACATGCAACCAATAGGTATTAATTTGACAAGGTTATCAGGTTTGGATATTCCTCAGCAAATGCTCAAATTGAACAAAAGATACTTTTAGACATCACCCACCAAGATTTGCAAAAGCAACATCTGAAGTACCTTCTACCTCAGTATAGTTTGGAAAAAAAATGCAAAAGTATTTTACCTTACACTAAAAATATTTCCACATTAAAATATAGTTGGGCTCTTGCCAAGGTTAAACTAATGTCTTCCCATCCCATAAATCAAGGGGAAGATATAAAGGAATTAATCCTCCCTTACAGGGACTTGGTCCCTGTAATAAACATGATATATAGTCAATGGAACATATATTATGTGGTCCTTGGTGCTCTCTGAGCTTGGTTGTTCTAGTCCTGTCTTAGGCATGAAAGCAGCTGGGTGACTTTGGGCCAGTTAGCCTCTCTCAGCCCGAGCCATCTCCCAGGGTTGTTGTGGAAGAAAAAAGGAGGAAGGTTATTAAGCGTGTTTGCTGCCTTGAGATGTTTATAAAAATAATAAATGCAAGACATAATTTTAAATAAATAAATACACACCACTAGGTAACATGCATCTCACCACATTCTGCGTTAGATGTATTATGGATAATCTTCAAGGGCAATCCATGTACAGCATTTTCAGTAATCCAGACATGATGTGACAAGCGCATAACTAATTACTGCTGGTTTTCTGTTCCATAAAAATACCATACAGTTATTTCTCAACAACTTGCTGCTTAGCGACCATTCAAAGTTATGACGGACTCTCCCAAAGCTACTTACAACCCATTTTCAAAGTTATGACAGCCACACACCCCATAGTTGTGGATCGCATTTGGAGCACTTAGCAACTGGCTCAGCTTTACGGCTGTTTGCAGGGCCCTACATTCACATGAACATGATTTGTGACTTTTTTGCTGGTTTCCCACGTTTACTTCGATTTCCAGCAAAAAACACCCAATGGGGGGAATTAATTTAGCAACCACTACAAAAAAATGTAAAAAAATAACTGAACCAATAGTCACTCTGTCTTGGTAGAGTTAGGTCCTAGTAGGTCCTTCTCATAAGACCCTTATAGCCTTCAGATCAAGTCATGACTTCTACTCTATCTCTTGACTAGTCTGGAGATGTATAATTGAGTATTATTTGCATAGTGATAACACCATATCCCAAGCCATTGAATAACAACTTCAATTAGATGAAAAGATGGTTGACTCCCCCCAGGTCAGTACATACTGAAATGCCATAGGGCTTAATCTCTCTGCTCCAACACATACACTGACTGAACAGGCCACCTACTGTAATAAAGAGAAGAATTATTATGAGTACCCCCAACCTCCAATTCTTGCAAAAATTACAAAGGGATTCTATCATTAACCACTGAAAGGTTGAACAAGACAAGTAGAGTTGCATTCTCCTTACCCAAGGCCTTCCATGGGTCCCTGGTGAGATTGACCATTTTTCATCGCTTGGCAGGACCTGTAAAGGTTAAGATAATCACTTCTTCCAGAATCTTAGTTGCCACCCCTCCACCTCCTGAACAAGGAGGGAAAGCTTGAAGACTAAGGTAATATTAATTAATACTAGACAACCCATGACCCACTGGATCATTATTTCATTAATATTTCCTTACTTATTTTCAGAAATATTTCTTTACCTAAACACAGACAGAATGACCAAGGTAGGCAAAAAAAAAAAAAAACCAGGGGGAGCAGAAGAGACTGACTTCAATGGCTTTCCCATTCAGCTTCCTTATAGAAAGCTGGCTCTGAGCATCGGAAATCTTCCTTCCTTCCCTTGCCAGCTGGCAGGCAAATAGCTGCAGCTGGATGAGTGAGGGAGTGAGGGAGTATATGAGTAGTTGGTGCAGTGCAAATATAGAGGGACTGGGTGTAGAAGGTGCAGCATTTCTCCACTGACCTTCTCCCTGAAAGTTCCCACAAGCAAAAACTTTCCTAGTAGGAATATGGCAAGGAGCAACAGTAATCATATCCATTCTTTTCAGGTTCCCCCATCAACTTGTGGGAAGCTGTCAAGGAATGTTGAAAATGAGGATCATATGACTGTGGCTGACCAGCAATGACCACCAGCAGCACAATGGTGTTAAAGCAGCCAAAAATTCCCCACATTTCATCTCCTCAGGAGTACAGGGCCTGAGCATTCTGTAAGCTACCTTATTTCTGGTACATTTGTTGAAAAGGTTTTGTCCTATGATACCCAATTGAAGGTTACTAAGTATCTGATAGATGCGAGAGTTTTATCAGTATTACTAGCTGGACCTAAACATTAAAGAGATGTATCAGTGCCTCTTAATAAATGCTGGTACCTTCCCCCCAATACAAAAGTATTCACAATTGCCTAGACCTAAACTGTCAAATGCCCCCAGGCTGTATATGTACTCTCTCCAGGAGGTGGGCTTAAGCATCTATCTAACTAGACTCATTCTAGAAATCAAAGGCACCAAAATTGAGCTATTTACATTTTTTTTCTCTTCTGACAGATTAAGTACTCTGCAATAGAAATCAGATATGACAGGATGCCCCCCCACCACACACATAAGCACATGATGACCTAGACAAGTCCACTGTCCCCATGGAAGCCATGAAATCCTAAACTCCTCAGAACTACCCCAGGGATGAATTGCTGAAACCACACAGGATAAACAGCTTTGGTATATCAATCATTACCCTAAGGTAATACTGACAGCTCAGGCCAGGATGCCACTGTGAAGATGGGAGGGTGCTGCAACAATAGCATCCCTATCTTGTTCCTGTATCTCAACTGCTATAGAAATGGACAGGTTTATAGATAATGTATAACAGATAACATCTGTAATCTTTTTAAAACAACACATTAACTTGGAAAGCAATTAACCAGACCAGGTTCAATAGTACACGATGGGTGTTTGGGAGCTACTGCTAACAATGCCTCTTCTTGCTTTTCAATATTTATAATATATCTAAATAAGGTTACTGATCAGAGTAACTAATGAAAAACGTTTGTCTATTCCACATGTCAAAGCAAATTATTAGGACAAACTAGGAAGAGGATAGAGAGTAGGAAATACAGAATATGTAAACCAGAAATACACACTGAATTTTGCTGAATCCCAAACTGAATCAGACCACTCTATAGAAACTATATGCCTGTGATGGCGAACCTATGGCATGCGTGCCAGAGGTGGTACGCAGAGCCTTCTCTGTGGGCACGCGCACTGTCACCAGCTGCTCTTATGGTTTCTGCTGCATGCCGGAGCGCTGGAAACCTGAAGACCAGGCGGCTGGTGCACATGTGTGTGCCAGCCACCTGGTCTTTGGGTTTCCAGTGCGCACAAGCATGCTGTCCCCCTGGTCTTTGCGTGCGCCAGAGCACCAAAAACCCAAAAACCAGCATGTGCACCAGCCACCTGGTCTTCGGGTTTCTGGCACGCACACATTCTGGTTTGGGCACTCGATGCCAAAAAGGTTCACCATCACTGCTATATGTCTTTACAAATAAAGAGTGACTGCCTTCACAGCTTACAGAACAGGATGTAGATTTTCTTGAAGCATCTCATATTATTTGATTATCTTGAAGGATTCCAGAAATGCATTTTAGATAATGTCACACTATGGAGTTAAGTAGTCCCCATTTCGAAGAGAAAAGGATTTCTTTCTGGCACCCTTGTCCTGTCTACCGTCCTGGTCGTTTACTTAAGTATCCACCTGCCAGCCAGCATACTGCTCCTTTTACTCTCTCTTCTTAGCCCGAGTAACTCATAACAAATGATCTTCAGAGTGAGGAGCAATGATCTAACTGCTGTAGCAATTGTTTGGCTTGCAGCTGCATAGATGGCTACCATGATTACCTCATTCATGATATCTAACACTGAAGACCTCATTCTGAAGCATTTAATCCAGAAAGGAGTGATGGAACTGCAGTCATTGAGTAACAGGCACTGCAATATATAGCATGAGAACCTGGTATCAATCCAATGTTGTTTTCTATTCATTCACCTAAAGCTACCTCTTTCCCCAGCCTTGCTGACAGGATTATAACACAAGGGTTCTTTTAATAAGGGTTCTGTATTAACACTTTTAAGAAATATGCCCCTTCAATTTTCCTTCCTTATGTATCTAATAAATCTCTACACTTACCCACCATTCAATTTTTAATTAAGGGGTAAGTGTTACAATAGGTATTCTTTTCATTCAAACTGCCTGCCAAACAAAATAAGTGTCATATCTGTGTGGTTCAAGATCCCATACATCTTTCAAAACCAAAAATCAAACCAAAACTATACTGTATCCCAATGATTTCAAATTTGGTAAAATGTATCTCCAAATAAGAACCTATGTGCCTGCAAAAGTAAAGTTGTAGCATCTTTGTATGTAAATAATTTATAGAGTTCCATCATCCAAACTCCCATAGCTATTTGCTGCATCTTGGCTTCTTCCTGGTAACAAAGTCTCCTAAATTTTCAATTTGTCCTGATGTATATTTAAAAGTAAGCAATTGTGCATACTTGTGGATTTTTCATAATAATTAATGGGAGATACAAAGTTTTGGTTTCAATATGACCCTGACAAATTGATTGGCCTCTGAATTTGACCATATCAAACTATATCCTGAATTAAAATCACATGCCTATTTTAAGTCAATATCATGTTATTGATGAACTTCTGGTTTTATAGTAATATTAGGACTGAATCAAGAGTTTTCAATTTGCAGAGGGTCTCCACCATAACAATAAGACAGTCCCTCATTTTACTTTTACACACTGATCAATATAGTTCTGATTGTTCTCTTTCTTTCCCAGCATAGATGGCATTATACATGCAAGCTTCCATAACTTTTTTCAGCAGTATTCAGGAGATAAGCTGTTACTACAATCTAGTAGTGTATTTTCCTTCTTTTGGATAGTCAGCTTTGATCATTGCTGCTGCCTTTCTCCAAACAGGAGACAAGGTAGTAAGATGATGGATAAATCAAGGGCAATTATATAATCATGATGGGAGTAGCAACAATAAAGCATCAATGATAACTAGGAAGGAGAAATCTTAACTAGGTAATAGAATTCAGCTACAAAGTTGAAAATCTGTTGCAATCATTCCTTCTCCTTTATTGACCTTACAAATATCAACTTTCCCAAATGACTAAGCTAAATAACAGGCAACAATTATAAAGGTTGCAAGTTAGTAGCAGCTGCAAAATGTTTTGCACTGTGTTAGGAAGAAATGCTTTGGAACCCTAAGAATACATCAGCTGTCTGCAATGTGTTAAGGCAGCTGGGTCTTTCTACAAGATCTGTGGCTGCTCACTGCTTTAATGAATTGCAGTCAGGTGTTGTGTCTGTACTCACATATGTGCCAAAGTACCTATTCTGAGTTAAATCCGAAACACTGCACATTTCTGCTATCCAATTTATTTTGGTTTTTTTAAAATGTATGGAAAATGTTTTAACTTCCTTAAAATGGAGAAGATTCTGTAAGCAGTGAGGCAGAAAATAAATCAAAGCCCATGAATAAGATCATCAATGAGCCTGCAATTCAATTGTGACAGACCTGTTAAAATAATTTCTATTTTGGGCTTTTTCTAGAAAAAAACTAGAACCACAAAAGAAGTAATTCAGTATTAAAACAAGTAAAAGTAATTAGCCTTGATTATGAAACAAAAAAGGAAACTAGTTAATCTGGTCAAGTAACATTTAGAAGTTTGGTTTCTAAATATTATTAGGAGCGCAGAAAAGCATTTACATTTTCTCAAAATGGCATCTTCTATGCATAGTGCATTGCTATTCAGACAGAGACAGAAAATGCAGATTATTGGCATGGACTGATTCATCAAATTATGTTATTCTAATGTTCAGTCTGTTTCCCCATAATCAGTGAGCTCAATGTAAGAGTTCCATTATAAACATTTAAACTCCTGAACAGCTTGGGATGGGATACTCTGAAGAAATCTTTCTTCTTTATCTACTTCTGTATATAGTAAACATCTGAGATTCTGTTCCTGGTGCCTTGACAATGGTGATATCCAGACAACAAAGGTTCCCAGATACAACAGCACTTTAGTCCTGGGACACTGCTCAAAAAAGAAACAGGATCCAACTAGAGTCACCACACACTGCTCTTCTGCAATCATGAGCAATATTCTAGTTCTCATTTTCCATAGAATATACATACATAATATTAATATTGCTAAGACAAAGACATTGGTTAAGTGATAGAAAATATAGAAAAATTGTTTTTCTGATTATCTCAAAATCTTCAAGGATATACCACATTTTTAAAAAAAAACATACTATATGTACTGTTCCCATAAAAGAAATGTACAGTTGTACTAACTACAACAAGAAACATGTTTACTGCAGGAACAGCCATTTCCTTGTAATATCTCTGGGGACATGATTCAAGGAACCAATGAACTCTTGCCTATAGATATAAACAAGATAGGGAATAAAACTGAAGTCAAATGCAGTTATCCTATTGTGCAGAAAATAAAGTCTCTGTCCATGTCAAATTGTATATATCGCTAAGAAATGTCATATTAGTATGATGTGTGAAAAATAAACAAACATGCTCCTTGAACATAGTTATAGATCTAGAAAGCAACACTACCTCAGCCAATTTTCTGGATTACTTTTCTACATAATTTCTGCAGAACCCTCATAAATCAGGCTGAGGAACCTGATAACAGTCCAGAGTTCAGATCAGTTTCTCCACCTACCCAGGCAGGCTAGATGTTGTTGGGACAAGTTAAACAAATGGAAACCACACTCTCTGGTAGCACACTTCTCACCTCCATGATCAGGAGCCACCATTCTCTGTTTTCTGTCATGGACAGAAAATAATGCTTTGGGCGTATAAGATGAACTCAAAAGTTCATGCAAATAAAGTAGGGAACCAGTGAACACAGCTGCAAACTGTCCTACTTGTTCCCTCATTAGGAAAAGTACCATGGCATTTGCTTTTCCTAACAAGGGATTTCCACCTGGCAATCCAAGTGGAGTACCTGCAAGAGTGACTGTCAATTTCAGCCACACTATACCTTTCTCTTTTGTGGCAAGGTATCATCTGTACCATAACAACAACATAAACTGCTAAGAGATTACTCAGGGAACAAAGAAGAATTTAATCTATGCTTTAAAATAAATTCCATAATTGTGAAAATGATCAAGAAATACAAAGGGAAGAGATCAAAGTATATATACAGATATCTGTATATTTCAGCTAAAATCTTTCACCACTGACCTAAATCAACTTAGCTAAAAAACTCAGAAAGTCACTAATTTTGAAAGTTCACAGTACAGAAAAGGAATGTGTTTAAGAAGACAAGGAGACAAGAATATAGTACCAAGTCATTAGGCTATTTAATTACAGCAATGGACAAATCAAACCAAACTGCAGCATTTTATCTATATAAAGTATAACAGCTGTGAGATAGATATCCAGCATATAATGGGAAACAATTTAAGATGATATGCAGAATGATACAGTACAAGTATAAGAAAGCAAAAGAACAAATTTGGGATAGAGCAAAAAACCCTGGTAAATATAAATAATGTCCAGATATACAGAAATAGATTCAAATTTACAGAACCTATTTTCAGAATATAAAACAAACTAAAAAAAACCGTCTCTTATCAGACAGTTCTTTCAAGTCAGTTAAGAAAATAAAAATTCATAATGGCTAAACAGTTGACTGACATGCAAAGAAAATACAGAATACCATTGGTAAGCAAATCATTTCAGAAAAAATATACTGTCAAGCATCCTTACCAAACTAACTATCCATAGAAGGTTGTGATTTTGGATAGGGCTTGCCAAATGTATTCATAGCTGAAATAATATTTAAATCATTTATACTGAAAGAAAATAAAACAATAAAACACAAAAAGCAACTAAAGAAACAAATTAAGAAACAGAACAAATTGTTCTATTAAAATATTTGCTACCCAAAAACAAACTCTGGCACAGAAAAGAAAATCTTGGGACTTTCTATAGAGGCCAGACAAAGGCAAGCACTGCTGATAAACCCTCCATGGTGGACGTAGGAATTTTTTAGAAATTAATAGTAATACATCAAACCCATGAAAAAGGGGGTTGCAAGTTAAGCTTGATTCCAGGAATTTTCTTAGAGACAATATTGTTAATACTGTTGGCAACAATATTGAAATTGTTTGCCACTTTCTTCTTTTGGCACGGGAGGAAACATATTTAAGCTCCCAAATAGGATTAGAAAGGGGGTGGTATTCCGAAATTTGAAAAAAGTTTGAAGCAATATAGTTGTCATCAATTATACCTTTCAAGCAATATTCAAAGGCAGTCCCATACACAATATACTACAGGCAGTCTTCAACTTGCAACCACAAATTGAGCTCAAAATGTCTGTTGCTAAGCATGACATTTCTGTTGTTAAGCATTTTGCTCCATTTTACAACCTTACCACAGTTGTTAAGTGAATCACTGTGGCTGTTAACTTAGCACCATGGTTGTTAAGTGAATCTGGCTTCAACCAGAACCTTGACTTTGGTTGTCAGGAGGTCACATAAGGTGATCACATGACCACTGGACACTGCAACCATATATACATGCCAGTTGCCAAACATCCAAATTTTGATCACAGGACCACTGAGATACAGCAACCATTGTGAGAAAACTGGTTGTAAGTCATTTTTTTCAGTGCATTTAACTTCTAATGATCACCAAACAAATGATTATACGTCGAAAACTCCCTGTATAGTGCCCCATAAACTGACATTTATGTTAACTACTATGCAACATAACTTTTTCTGGTATTTTCTGTAACAAATTAAGAAAATATTTTATATTTACATATTAAATAATCCTGAATAGAATTTTGCGTATGCACACACACAGTCATACCACAAGACATTTATACAAATAAACTAGAGAAAAAAAGGACTAAGGGAGACAAGATAGCAGTATTCCAGTATTTAAGGGGCTGCCACAAAGAAGGGGGGGGTCAACTTATTTTCTAAAGCACCAGAAGGCAAGACAATGGATGGAAACTAATCAAGGAGAGAAGCAACCTGGAATTAAGGAGAAACTTCCTAACAGTGAGGACAATTAACCAGTGGAACAGCCTGCCTTCAGAAGTTGAGGGTGCTTCATCACTGAAGGTTTTTAAAAAGACACTGGAGGGCCACTTGCTCAAATTGTATAGGGTCTCCTGCTTGACCAAGGGATTGGACTAGAAGACCTCTCCAAGGTCCCTTCCAGCTCTATTCTGATTTCAGCTTTGCAATACAAAAACTAATATGACAAGATCATAAATGTGTTTTCCAACAGAATGTTAACAGGACTGTGAAATAATAATCATTACAATGAAAGAGCAGAAAAATATGAAGTTTAAAACTGTAAAAGTCAGAGAACCTATATATTTCGGTTAGTTATTTTAACTGCAGTCTGGGTTTCTTTCAAGACTAAAGCAGATGGACATAATTTCAAATTGTAGACCATCTGCCTCTGATTCCAAGAGTATCTTATTAGAAGGCAACCGCTTACTTCATTTGAAGTCTATTATCGTTATGTAGAGAAAGCCAAAATAGTTAAATCATTTTGTCTAAATGAAGGTCAGAAAACTTGTATGATTTAAACTGTATTAATCCTAATCCTAACATACTATTAGAATAAACAATTTAAAAATCTGGCATAAACATCTGTATGGATGCATTGTTTTAAACTTTTTTTAATGAAACTTTTATTCTAGAAGCAATTAGTAATTTGGTATACTTATTAGATAGACTATGTTCCACTACCAAGTTTGTAGTAAGCTTACCAGTTTTATTCATTATTGGACTATATGTTACCTTAACCAACCTGATGGACTCCAGATACCATCCAGTATGATTTGAAAGGCTCTTCTTAAACAAGAATTCACCATTCAGTATCTATCCTGTCGTCATAGAATATGAACATTCATTTTTAATTTTTTAATTTAAAATAGTCACCAATTGTTACATAAGATGTACAACACACATATAAAAGTTAAGACTTTGTTGCTATGTATGCATCAACTTTAACAAAGATTCCTATTTCCTACCCATATTTTATGACATATATCATCACTTTGAAATCCAGGGCACTCATAAATAAAGTGTGAGCAAACATTATTTTGCACTGAAAAGACTGAGCACATCTACTTTCAACAGCAGAAAAGTTGCAAGTATAGTAGAAGTGTGACATTTCCACAAATGCTTAACTATGTATCATTTATTACAGAATATTTTACATCAACTTTTTCCAATCTGACACATTCTAGCTCATGCTTAACTATGGCATCTATCACAAGCTAACAAGAGCATTGCCATGCTGCCTATTAATGATGGAAGATATTGTCCAACATATTGGAAGACACACAACTGTGAATTTAATTTAGCCTTTTCTGAACACTGTGTAACATCTTCACTATTAAACAAATATACATTAAATATTCACTATTTCTCAATATTTTCCCTTGACCTGCTAGAATACTTAGGACAAATTCATTAGCATCAAATGCATCTATCTGCGTATATTTGAATCCTTTATCTTTTGTTTAGCTATTACATTCAATATTTTAGTAAAATATACAGCTTGACTACTGCAGCACATCTGAATTCAGTGCTAACACATTAGGTAAAACATGTAAACCATATTGTGTTCAAACTAATCAGAACTGAAATCAATGTATTAACTAAATAATATCTATATTGCATGTTTCAGTATGTGCATGAACTGTTACATTTACCTCATATAATATGCATTCAAAGGAAGAATTTAACATTTTGTTAACTACCTTAAGTCAAAGACTCAAAATATATTAATTATACTTTTACAAAGTAAAGGTTTCATAAAGTATATTATCAAAAAGCTAAATAATCACATTTTTAAAGCTATGAAAAGATCTGCTCCTGTTTCTATTTCACTGTCTGACAAAATACTTTTTCTCCCTGTAATTAAGGTACTTTTAAACATATTACATTCATATTTGAAGCTTTTTCTCTGAAAGGCTCAAGCAGCATATACAGCACTCCCTTCTCCGATAATTTCACAATACTATGAAGTACATTGTAGGACCAGAACTACCATTAAGTTTGGTGATTGAACCTGGGTCTTTAACAACACATGCCAAGTTCAAACAGTAAAACAGCTAGTTCTGACAGATACGTGTACTTAAAGGACTATTCCAACCTCTGAAAATTGTTCCTTATCATATCTAACACTTTGCACAAGGGAAAACAAACACACAAATCCAGGCTTTTTTGACAAGTAGAAAATGTGTTCACAGATCAACTCTCTCTTTAATTTGAAAGATATTCCTCTTGCAGCTTCAACATTCACAGAGCACTAGACTAAGTACAATTTTAGCTAATCTTTTTTAAAAAAAAATATTTTAAAAACCGTGAGTTCCATCATTGCCCTCAGAAGCATAACCCAACATTTATTTTAGAGGATACCTGCCTTCACAAAGCTCAAAGAGCATCTGTGCTGCCTTAGGGGAATGGTATCAAAACTTTGCAAAGTACTCCCCCCACCTTCAAATAAAATAATAAAAAACAAAAGCAAACCCGACCCATCCCTTTAGCTTTTAGAATCCCGCGTAATGTGCCCGGCTGAGCTAAACGGTAATAACTTTGCCAGCGCAAAATCAAGATTTTTGCTTCCTATTTCGGAGGTAAATCACTTCCATTCGGAGTAGGACCCTGTATCAACGGGGGGCGAAATAAACCGGCGAGGAAACGCCTTGTTGACAACCACGGTGTGCCTGAGTTTGCTACACCACCCGGCCGACCCCTTTGCTAGGGATGAGCAAAGAGCCGGGAGACCCGTCCCCCTTGTGCCTCCTTCTCACCCACCGACCCACCCGCCCACCACCCCCAGCAGTGCTGACAAACGGCGTTCCCAC
>JANHZT010004629.1:12562-23021 GCA_032468215.1 Stegonotus admiraltiensis | reverse complement strand
AAATGCTTTTTCTTTGTTTTTCTGGTTTCCTGTATGCTTTACTTTCAAGATATAAGAGACCTGACTGAGAAGAATTCTTTGTTCAGATGTGCAATTGTGAAAACTGTCTCTGAACCTTTGCGCAAATAAACCTGTTTTCTGGTTGACCCTGGAATGTTGGTCAGTCTCTTTCTACAAAAGTAGGGTGGTGCTGATTCTTATACGCACTGATGATGTGCTTTTGTATTTATGCAAACATCTATGTCTCCTTAGCTGGCTTAAATCCTTTTTCTGCTGCCACGGAAGTTTCAACAGTTTGGAACAGCTTTGCAAACACTATCCCTGTCTGCTTGAATTTTTCTCTCTCTCTTTCTCATGTCCTTTCCCACATTTTTTAGATCACTGTTTATTTTCTTGATCTCTTCTTATTAAATCTGCTGTGTAGAAGAAGCCTGTTACCCTGGTTCTTTTACAATAAAGCCTCTTATAACTTTTAACTCTTTGGATAATTATGTGATTGTGACATTGAAAATACTTTAACATTTACCAGCTGAAATATTCTTGTTCAAGAAAGTTCTAAAAGAATAAATATGTGTCTGTTTTTTTCTAGCCCCACTTACAGAAAAACCACCAAAGCTTTTGTATCCTTTGGAGAGTAAACTGACAATTCAAGAGACACAGCTGGGTAAGTGACATTCTAGAAGTGCTGATATTGTCTGATTTTAAAATTAAGAAAAGTTCTTACATTCATTTCTATGCAGATTATTATAATAATTGTTTATTTACCTTAACTATACAATACTTGCTGTATAAAGTATCCTATTCCTTTAGTTATCTAGAAGTAAATAAAGAGTTGTCAGTGGTTGAAAAGTTGTATAAAATAAGTGTTCCAGCTGATGAATTGTGTTCAGTGGTAGGTTTCAATTTTTTTTTACTACTGGTTCTGTGGGTGTGGCTTGTTTGGTGGGGGTGGCTTGGTGGTCATGTGACTGGGTGGAAGTGGCCAAGTCGACATCACTGAATTCTTTGCCCCAATGTATGACCTACAAAACGAAGATATACAAAAAGTAAGTTTATTATTTCGTGCAGTTACTACTTAAATAAGAATAAAATAAGTACACAAAACAATAAAAGAGGTACACGTATTTACATAAGAATGATAAACGTGTTGTGTGTCTTCAACGTCACTGCCATTTTTGCTCTAATGAATGACCTGAAAAAAGAAGATATACCACAGGAAGTTGTTAATTTCGTGCACTTACTACTTAAATAAGAATAAAATAAGTACACAAAACAACAAAAGAGTTACACAAGTACTTACATAAAAGTGTTATTTGTCTTTAGCTTTAAGATGTTTCCACAATGTTCTATCATTGCCAATGTCCTCACTTGCACTTCTCTTACTCTTGACTCTCGGATCAGCGGCTGTGTGAGGGTGTGCTCTTAACCATTGTCTGATGGTGGGAATAAGATCCCATTCTTGTAGAGGTAGGCCAATCACACTAATGGTCATCAGGCTGTTTATGTTGGAAACAAGTGACTTGTCTGTTCTGAACATATGAAGTTCATTTTTGAAAAGCCCCTTTCTGCTTTTGCGAAACTTACAGCAATTGTTCTGACAATATCTTTAGCTTTTTTAATACTGTCAGGAATTGCATAGTTCTTGGGATCTTTTAAAGCATTTTCTATGAAATCTCTATAATCGTTCATATTAATTTGGTAATTAAAAATGTCAGTAAATTCAAGCAATTGTTCTTCAGCTTCTGGCCATGGAACTTCTACTTCTTCAGTATTCCAGTAATCTGGCTCCAAAAAATTGAGAAATCGTAGTTTATCCATGTCTTGCAATTGGCTACCTGTCTTCAAATGTTCGCAATTCATTCTTCAAATTGGTTATGATGTTTTCCAAAAGTTTTTCCCGAGGAAGTCTGACAAATCGATGATTTTGTACAAATTTTATATTTTTGAAGGCTTCTGAAGCAATTACTCCATCAACCTTTTTTTTTCTATTGACTCTTTCCCTGTCTAAGCATTTGAAATGCTTTAATTGATCTCAGCACAAGTTTTTTGGCCTTTATGATGTCTGTATCTCTTCCTTGCAGTGCATTTGACAGAAGAGAAATTTCGTTTAGAATATTGATCATCAATGCCAAATCATTTTAAATATATATATTTGCCAGACGGGCAGTCATACCTGAGTATTTTTTATTTGCGTGAAAATACTGGTGTAGCACTGGATAAGCATGCCACACAGCTATGGTTGACCTTAAACTACAGGCAGCCCATCTTGGTCCCAAAACTCTATCTTTACGATTTCAAGTCCAAGTTGTTCAGATATGTTGAAAAATTCCATCTGGTTCTTACAGGATTTATGAAAAGTGGTGTGTATCTTGTCAATAAATATTTTAATGTGGTTTAGTTGCTTAATGTCCTTTATGGAGTCTTCTAAAACAAGTTGGAGGAGATGGTTTAAGCAGTGCCATATAATGATGTTTGGAAACTGTTTTGCTTTTCTAGTGCTCACTCCAGATTTTCTCCCAAGCATAACACTGGCACCATCAAAGCAAAATGCTATTAATTTTTTTTGTAGATAGTCCATAGTTAACCCAACCTTATGTAAACTCTCCATAACTGAATTACATATTGTCTCTGCATCTTGTTTTTCCAATTCCACAAGCTCAACAAAAACTATTGTTGGGTTATCTAAATCCTCAACTTTTATGAAAACTATCATAACTGGTTTGCATGATAGCATTGAGGCTTCATCAATGATCAAACACACTTTCAGATTCTGTGCAATAATGCTGGTAAACATCTCAGTTTTAATTTCTTTTGCAATGAAATCAACTATTTTCACTGCAGTTCTCCATGAATGCAATCCTACTCACAGATCTACTCCAATTGTAGTTAGCAATTCTACCTCTCCTATGTCTGAAAATGGTGTACATCTTTGTGCCAGACTGTAAACTGTAAGAAATACTTTACAAGTAGTAGATAAATGTTTTTCAGTTGACTTATCTACTGATTTTGTTATAGCATCCTGCTCCCATTGTTTTATGTTGTCTCTGCAAATGATGTGCAGTTTTGATGTGAAATGTTCTTATATTTTTTTCCTAAGAGATGCTTGCTATACCTATTTACTTGTCCCCACTGCCTCAATCTTGAAATGTTTCCATTCTCTGGAAACATGAACGCCTTTCTCTAATGTGAACTCATGTTGCGCACAGTACTTACAACTTAATTTTTTGTTTGAAGCTTCCAGTCCCTCATACTTCTCTTGGAAGCTGCCATATTGCTGCAATGTCCAGCAGTCATTCAGGAAGACTTTCAGTTGAGGAGATTAACTTGATGCATTCTCCACGTTCAAGTGGTGGCAGTGGTGCTTGTGGTGCTTGTGACGGTTTTGGATACAAAATTCTGTTGTATCTGATTCTGATTGTTCCAGTCTTGGTCTCTTGGTGAAGAAAGAGGTCAAACTCTGTTGCTTTTTCATCCTGTTAAAGGCTACTACTTCAAAAGAAAAAAAAAACATTGTGCTTTGGACTTGATTGTGGTTGTAAACTGAGGACTAAAGTTAACAGAAGGGATCTCTGTTTTCACCCAACAATGTACAGTCTTTTCAGGATGTGATTGGGGTCCAACAAACAATAAAGATAAAGTGTTCAAGCCAAGAACTTAGATCAAGAAGGATGACTTTCATAGGTACATTCACAGAGCAATACTGAATTCTTTTTCATGAAATTTATTCCTTAGTTCAAAAAATAGGAATATATTAATTAGGTTGAGTATTTAGGTCAGTACAAGTCAAGTAGCTATTCCAGAGTTAGTGGTGTAATCATGGTTAGAAACAATGGTAAAGCAAGATATGGGTTTAAAACCAGAAATATTTTGTTGGGCATTTTAAAGAGAATTTTACACATGTTAACAGCTGCTGGATTTGCGTTTGCACAACAGTGGAAAAACAAGGATATGAAAATGAATAAAAACAATATTAGAATGTGCAGAAATGAATAAATTAACAATTTAAATCAAGGAGAAGGCTTCAAATACTTTTTAACATGGGATTTGTTTTATCAATGGTTACCTAACAGAAACAGAAGTTAAAAATCTAAAAGTATAAAAGAAAACACCAATTATATAAGGAAAGTTCACTTAAATGAATAAGTAAATAGTATTAGTATTTGATTATGATTAATGTGTAGATATCTGGGATATCTACACATTATGCCTTCCACTTCCAGCCAGGCAGGCGACCAGACCAGTTGCTCAGGATTTGGCTCCTGAACCTGGAACTGGAGGCTGGGGGGAGGGACGGTGAGTTAGTTAGTTAGCCTAGGGGCCCGCCTGGGATGCCGAGGTGGCTCCACAACCTACGGATGAGGGGCGGGTGGCAGGCAAGGCCACAGGCGACTGCTGGCAGGCTCCATGAGCTCCACGAGCCCAGGGACTAGGGGTGGGCAGCAGGCAAGGCTGCAGGTGATTGCTGGTGGGCTCCACAAGCTCTGTGAGCCCAGGGATTAGGGGCAGGCAAGGCTGCAGGCTACCGCTGGCAGGCTCCATAAGCCCGGGGACCAGGGGATGGCAAGCAAGGCCTCAGCCAAGCGCCACAGGTTTCGTGACCTATGCGAGCCCATGGTGGGGTAGGATAGTACTTACTGGTAGGTGGGAGGAGGCAGCTCTGTTGGGGCACAGGTGAATTCAGCAAGCTGCAGAGCAGTCTGTACATGTGCAAGCAAGTCCCGCAGGGGAGGTCATGTGAGTAGTGAGTTGTGAGGCAAGTAGTGGGCACCATGTGGTGAAGCAAAGGCATATATAGGGCTCAAAATGGGTGGGGTGAGCATCGAGTGGGCAAGTGAATGTTGAGGAGCATCATATGGGTGTGTGGGGCAAGCAAGCAGTGACCAGGCAACCGGTTCGGGGGTATGGCCAGCCAGCAGTCGCTACCGGTTTGATGACCCAGGCCAAATTACTGCTACCGGTATGTGCGAACTGGTAGAAACCCACCACTGATTGTGTTGCTAAGAAAACTGTTGGATAAGCCAGAAAATGAATTTAATTTGACTACACTCTACTACAAAATTTAAGTTTTCTTTAAAGTATTCTGTCAAAAATAATGTTTTGCGTCTGATAAGATATATTTTCACACTGTCAAAACAGATTTGTTGTACTATAGACAGATTACTCCAGAAATCAGTGGTCTGTCATTGTGAGACTTGACTTTTTGGGTCTTGACAAATTGTGTTATTGCTTCCATCCTTACTCTTCTCTGATGACAGAGCCAGGCTAGGCTAATGATACTGAATGAAAGGAGTTGTTTAGTTTTCCTCTGTTCCTGCAGAAATTATAAGTCACTGCTTATTTTAAGATTCACATTTCAATTTTTCCCATAGTAAAGTTTGATAAAATTTACACTTCATGAAAGTATCTATTTTCACATATAGAGCTATATGTGAAAATCATCCTTTTCCCAATGACATAAAAGCTAAAATATATTAATTCAAAGGCAATATTGTATTAATATTACAATCTTAAGCCAGTATTTTACATTAGATGTTCTAAATGAGATATTTTCAGTTACCTCTATGTAAAGCCAGTAATTTTGTTGAACATATTTTGAATGGAAACTTGGGAAGCTTTGAATCTAAATATTATATATTTAAATAGTAACTGTGCATTGGATCATATTGATTTAATATTATGAAAACCATTTTAATTTGTAGGATGTAAGATTATCACCTGATCATTATCACATTATTGTTGTACATTCTTTTATATTGCTTTGCAACTTTAATATCTACTATATATTTATTATATATGTCATATTTAATTATGATAGTGCTATCTCTTCTGAATCACTCTAAAATCATAGCAGAATATTGTGTGAATTTGTTTCCTTATCATTTTGATTTGATTAGAAGAACTGCCAGTCTAAACAACTGTAGTATCTTACAGTCACCATCATCCTATCCTTGAGGCCTAAGGGAATAACCATATCTTCAATAATTTCCCAAATGGCATGACCTTCATTTGGAAGTGACCACCCCTCTGATTCATTAGGGGTATAAGAAGGAGGACAAGTAAAGCACAGGCTTGCAAGGTTCTGTTTTTTATAACCAATCTCAATAAACTATAGTTCTAGTCTTCCAGTGGAGTTGAATTTGTGATGTGCCATGTCTAATGGGGCTGATATCAGCTATCCCAATGCTTTGAAAGAAGGTCAAAAAGATCTCCCATTTTATAGCCCAAATAACTTTCAAACTTTTTCTCTTCAAAAAATGAGTACATTCACTTAAATTGAATTTCAAATCAAACTTGTTTTTAGTTACTGACCTAAAATTATTTTCATGTTCATTATAATATGGTTAAAATCTATATACAGTATTACAAAACTGACTTCTGAGGCTGCCAATAGATTTGAACTTTCAGCATAAAGTGAAATATTCAAATAACACAATGTTAAAGGACTTTTTCTGAGACATATATGCATATTTGTGGGCTGTTAGACTTTTTCATATCATGAATAAAGCTACTTTTAAATTAATCTGTAATGCATGATCATTTTTCCCATCTGATATTATATTTTTCCTTGTAGAAATATTTTTAGATGATAAAATTAAATCCTAACTAATCACACTTCAGTTCAGCCATGTTAGCATAATGCCTCATCTTATCTGGGTACTTTTTTATTAGTAGATTGATTGAGAAGATGAGATAAAATGCCTTTGGCTAAAAGATGTGATTGCAGTCCTGTCTGGCCACAACTCATAGTCTGTTCAATTACAAAATCTCCCAGTGAATAAAAAAATCTCTCTGCATCCATTGTTCATATTTACATTAGAAAGCGTAACAACCATATTATATATGAACATGGGGAATAACATTTGTCTTGCATGGGTTTTTTTGATAGATTTTCAATATATGTGGCCTTTCTGTGTGGGGGTTGCCAATCTAGTACCACTTTTACTTTTACTGGATCCATCTCTACTCCCTCACTTGACACTTGGTAGCCCAGGTAGTCTAGGTGGGTCTTGTGGAACTCACATTTTGACAGCTTTGCATATAGTTTGACTGCCAGAAGCTTCTTTAAAACCTGGCGCATCAGCTTCACTTGTTCCTCTAGGGCTTCAGTAAAAATGAGAATGTCACCCAGGTATATGAGGACCCCTTTGTACAGGTGGTCATGTAGCTGTATGAAGATGGCAGGCACTCCCTGCAACCCAAATGGCATCACTCTGAACTGAAAGCTCCCAAGGGGGCAGTTAAAGACAGTTTTCCACTTGTCTCCTTCTTTGATTCACACTCGGTAGTATGCCTCTCATAGGTCCAGTTTGGTGAACACCTTCCCCTTTGCCAGGTGGGCCAACATCTCCTTCATAAGGGGGAGTAGGTAGGTGTTTTCCATGCATATGGCATAAATTCCCCTAAAATCAACACACAGCCTCATCAACCCATCCTACTTTTCCTTAAAGAGGACCAGGGCTGCCACCTTGAATTTTGCTGGCTGGATGAAACCATGGGCTAGGGTGGCATCGATGTACTTCCTCAGCTCTTCCATCTCTTTTGGGGTCATGAAGTACATCTTTGGCTTGGGTAGTTTAGCCCCCAACACAAACTCAATTGCATAGTCAGTGGGATGGTGAGGGGGGAGCACGTTGTTATCCTCCTCGCTGAACACCTCTGTTAAGTCCCGGTATTGTCTGGGGATTTGGGAGACACCTGGGAGCGGTTGCAAGGCAGCTGCAGCCTTCTCATCCTGTTTGACGTTGTCCCATGTTCAAATAATCTCTCTGGTGGTCGGATATGGGGGAAGACGTCCTATTCCTATTCTCACCTCTTGGTAGCCATCTCTCCACGTGATTTGTTATTTCTGCTGTTTCTGCTATTTTTTATTTTTTATTGGTACTTAAAAGGACCGTGAGGTTGTGCGTGAAGCCAGGAGATGCGAGTAACTTTGCCTCCCTGACTGGATCTCCAAACTCAACATTAAACTCTGAAATGTTATTTCTGTTTTTCCTCTTAGGTTTCTTACTGCTTTTTAAAAAATTGTTCTAATTGTTTTAACCTGTAAAAATGAAGTGTTTTAGTACTGTGTGTGACCAGCCATACGCTAAATAAATAATAAATCTCCACGTGGTCCAGACACACCAATCCCAGGATCACCGCCTCTCATTTTTGGCACCATGATGAACCAGAGGTACTCTCTGTTCTGGCCCATTTTCAGTCTTACGGTTCAGTAAGGAGTGTGGTGGGAGCCCCTCCAATTAGCATCCTGTCGACCTGTTCAAACTGTATGGATCAGGTCATTTTCTTCATCTGGATCCACAGTTTTAGGACAGTAGGCAGGTTGATCAAGCAGCAGGTACAACCCGTGTCGATTATCGCTTCTAGCTCCTCCTGGGTCCCGGTCTTTGACACTATTATCTTTGCTTTTATGGCAAAGGAGCGGGTGGGTTCACTCACCATTGGGTTCTCCTCGCCCTCATTTTTGGTGTCATAGGTCACTGGCTCTCTCTCTCTCCATCAGCTGGGGGAGCAGAGACCTCTACTGTCTGGCAGGTGAATTTCCCTCTTCTTGCATGGCTTCCTCCTCCACGTGGTCAAGTCAGGAGGTTTTGCCTCTGGTGTGGAACTGCAGGGAGGTTCACAGTCATTCCGCAGGTTCCTCAGCTGGCCATGGGGGGGGCTCCTCACAGTCCCCTCATCTCCTCCGTGGTGGTTTCAGTGATGGGCCTCTTTTTCTGGCCCTCAACTCATGCCTGAGCAGGAGGAGGTACCAGTGCAGGAGGCAGAGGCCTGGTTAAGGTAGGGTCTCCTTCTGCCTGGATCCAGCCACCTCTGGGGTGGATCTCCCAGTTGGGAGCTCCATCCAAGCCCCTCAGGGGAGAGGGGGATAATGAGCCTCCCCCCTAGTCAGGTTGCTCCAGCTCTCTCTCTCCACTTGGCAAGGGGAGGAACTGCCTGCTGAGCCGGCATTCTGGAAGCTGGTGATCCACGGCGAGATGGCAGGCCAGTGGGGAGGAGAGGCAGGTGAGTGCAGAGAGGCCCCACCCTTAATTTGTGGCTCTTCGGGGACTGTCTTGCCCAACTTCGGCAGGTCAGGGTTTTGGTGGCCTCTGCCGAATCTTCCCACAGGCATGGGGGGGGGGCTGCCATTCATTCAGGCAACCCCCCTCACCACCGGCCAGTTCTCTCCCTTCCTCCTGTTCTGGCTCGCTGGCGGCCAGCGGAGCTGGACAGTGAGGAGGTTGGGGAGGAACTTGGGCCACTACTGGGGATTGGGGAAAGCTCAGACAAGGGCTCTGCGTCAGAGGCAGAGGCAGAGAGGGCAGCTGGACAGCCCATTCCTAATGTGCACATGTGCAAAGCTGCCAGAAGACAAGAACAATTAAGAAAGCAGGGTAGACTCAGGAGCAAGGCCATACCTTGGAGATGATTGGCCCCTCCCATAGGACATAAAAGAGGAGCAAATGGGATTTGGGCTTTTGCAGGAAGCAATTAGTTCATGTCATTTCAACATTGGAAAGTTCTGTTTGTGACTCTAATAGACTCAGTGCCAAGTTTGGTCTTGCTCTGCATTTGGAAATTGGCTCTCTGGCAGTGTTCCAAGTGAGATAAGGTGGGGGTTGATAAACATTCCTCTGAAAGACTATTTGCCAAAGTCTTGTTGATTGTGAATGAACAGAATTCACAGTCATGTTAATAAAAGAGGTTTTACTTTGCTTCATGCTTTCTAAGGAAGCCTAGGTCAGAACACCTCCATCTTCCCTGAGTCCCTGGGTTGACCAGGGAGCAGCCAGGGCTCAGGACCCCATAATATAGCTCTGATTGGAGTGAAGTATTTTTAAAGTATTGGCTTAATGTCAGTTTCCAAGTAATGCACCCATTACAAATCAAACTCCGAGGCATTGTATTTCCTCAAAGAAAAAAATTATTTAGATACATCATCTTGGCACTACTGGTGGAAAGCCAGTACTGAAGGTTCTCATGCTTTCCACACCAATATAAGTAATAGTTTTTTAATTTTCCAAAACAAACTGTCACATTGTCCAACCAAGCTGAGAGCTGGTTGCTTGGCGACTTCTCTCCTCCTCCTCCTCCTCCAGTCAGCCAGCCATTGGAATGTACTTGACTCATCAGCTAGGTATGTTGTTTTGGCTGAAGGCTCTATCCTCCTCGGCTCTCCCCTCTTCAGTTCCAAACTGTGTCAAACTGAATTCATGTCAGAGTACTCAAGGATATAAACAATCCCACACCCCAATCAAATTCAGGCTTGACACATGATGTCATCCCCATGGTCACATCGAGGGGCGCTTAGCCTCACCTGGCCTCTTGTGACCATGGGGATGCTGCAACTGTTGTACATGTGAAAAAACAGCCATAAGTCACTTTTTTCAGTGCCATTATAACTTTGAATGGTCACTAAATGAACTGTTGTAAGTCAAGGATTACCTGTTCAAAAATACAAAAAGCTTCTTTGCTT
>JANHZT010004629.1:0-12462 GCA_032468215.1 Stegonotus admiraltiensis | reverse complement strand
TTCACGGCCCTGAGTCTCTAGGGAGAAGGGCGGTATATAAATTGAATTAAATAAATAAATAAATAAATAAATAAATAAATAAATAAATAACTATTATGAAGACACATAATATATAATGCAGACATGAGGAAATAGATTACAGCTCACATTTTGTAAAAAACAGTAAATAAAAGTAAGTTGATGATAAAGTTGATTATTTTAAAGATAAGTACCCCATTGTAGATATACACCTGTGCCAGTAAGACACTCTGAATTAAAAACAAAAAAGACTGTCCATTTAAACTCCCTATAGATTTATATTTTGTAAGTCTACTGAAACCTTTTCTGTGATCTCATAAGTTTCAAAATATATTTGGCTTCATACAATATGGTTGTCTGCCGGGCTACCATTCTGGAGGAGGAGACCGCCAGCCCCCAAGCCTAACCACCCAGAACCCACCGCCGACATGGCCGCTGCTATCCTGGCCACCAGTGAGACCAGCGTGTTTCCCTGGGGCCCAATACCATTTCTCTATGCTGCTACCTGTCATTTTCTCTGCGGCGAACCCCAGGGACTGGCACTGGAGCCGCTGTGGGCGCCATTTTTGATGCCTGATGTTTGGGGCCGGATGCTCATTTAGAGCAAAGTCGCCACCATTGCAGGCTGTCAGGACTGACAAATCAAGACTGATTATCAGCTGGAGGGTGGTGGTAGGCAGAGGTTGGACTAATGGTGGAGCCATTGGGGTGGAGCTGGGAATGGAGGCAGGAGACTTCAAAAGGTGGTGGGGAGTACAGCGTGCATAGCACTGACAATGTTTCAATTTCACGGGTGATTATCAGAGCATGCTGGATTGCAGGATAAAGAACTCTCACAGCAAACCTGTTTGAACTGTTTTGTCTTGTGTCATTCCAGAACCTGACAATGGTATGCTAAGGCCAGACCAAACCATGTTGCGTGCAATGTTTAGTGCAATACATGACCAAAGTCTCATTTTGAAATGTGAATTGGCTTGAATCAGGCTATCCTATTAGGCCAGGATTATAATTTTATGTTTCACGGCTAGACTGTTTGCTGATCTGAGAATGGACATCCTGTTTCCTACATTATAGCAGAAGAGAAAATGGGACTATTTTGTCCAAAAAAATAAAATAACCTAGAAAGCCAAAAAGGCATACCTCTTTTATGAAAGTCATCTTTATACAACTTTTATAATTCTTTTACTAATATAGTCTTTTTCCTTTGCCATGATGAAGCATTTTGACCTGGATAGAAATGATTTCTTCCCCTGCCAAGTTTTCCTAATTCAAAAGTATGATTATTTACCGGTGTTTACATTTTTATTTGTTTAGAAATGGAAATCAATTATTGATTGACAGTCTTGCTTTACAGTGCGTAGAAGTAAAATAAAGGCTTATTTAATTGGTGTACCAGAAAAGGGCTAATTAGGGAATTTACTCTAATAAAGTGATGTCTCAGTTGAAATCAAGAGAAGAGCCTTAAAAATGAAATGTAAATGTTTATTCCATTTTCATTGATTAGAAAGGTAATGTGACATTTTTAATGTTATGCTGATATGAACAACCTATTTTCTCCTGTCAAGTTTCTCTGTCTCAAATAATTTATTTTGAAGTACTCCCCCAAGGTCTGAATTTTATATTCTTAATATATTATAGTTAAATTTGAAGACTTCATTTTACAGACCCCTATTTTATATGTGGTAGCAGAACTACATATATAAATAACCTAGGATTATCTACTTGATAGTCTCTATCTAGGCAGGACATACATAGGGAAACAAATAACAATTTAAAAACCCTTTATTAAATCTTATATAGCCCAACTTAATAGGAATACATATATTCAAAGGAAAGATTTACCTTTCTATCTTATTAACTTAGCTACCTATACAGAGTATATTTTCATATATAAACAGAACTGTAGAACCAAATATAATGAATATATTTTAATTAGAGTTCACATCTTACACATTCTACCGGGTAGCATGGAATGGGAAGAACACCTTGCTATGAGAACAGGAATTGGGGGTGGAGTGTCAGGGAGGGTGTGTGTAAGGTGGTCAGTAAAGCATACAGATCCCAAGCTATGCAGGGCTTTATATAAAATGATTAAAATATTGACATATAGCCATACAGTAATTAGGAACTAATGAAGTTTCTGAAGAATGATAAGTGTTAGACCAGTGGCTTGGAAGCCCCCAGACAATCCATGCTGCTAAATTCTTCATTACCCAATTTGCCTGATATAAATTACTTTATTTCCACTTGTAGATAATTAAATTACACACTGTCATAGAGAGGGCAACTTTTGACAGAAAAGGAAAAAAATGTGATGGAGTAGCCATTACTGACTATTAAATTGATATGAAAAGAAATTGGTCTACAATGAATCTAGGTCTCAAGTTTTAAACTCAATTCCAGTGGTGAAATCCAAATTTTTGTACGACCGGTTCTGTGGGTGTAGCTTGGTGGGCGTGGCTTAGTGGGTGTGGCAGGGGAAGGATACTGCAAAATCTCCATTCCCACCCCACTCCAGCGGAAGGATACTTTGAAATCTCCATTCCTGCCCCAATCTGGGGCCATCCAGAGGTGGTATTTGCCGGTTCCCTGAACTACTCAAAATTTCCGCTACCGGTTCTCCAGAACCTGTCAGAACCTGCTGGATTTCACCCCTGCTCAATTCTTGACTGCACCACCTACAGATTTGCTGCATAGGTTGGTTAGAAGCTTGTGTCAAAGTTCCGACAGATGTCCTAATTAACTCATGAGTCTTGAGGCAAGTTTCAAAAGAAATCCAATTATTTATTAAGAGCAGCATGTGCTCTACCACACATTTACGGCTACCACATAGTTATGGCTCAACTTTGACTCTGTTTCCCCTCTCCTCTCAGTCTGTGTCATAAATCACATTCTCCAATGAGACACTCCTGTGGGCTGTAGAAACACGGCTCACAAACCGTCTTTGGTAATCTGAGATCCAACATTGGAAGGAGGTATGCATGGAATGTGCCCCTCCTAGCTGCCCACAACAACTCGAGAGCAGACTAGAAATGCTTTGTGAGTTGACATTTGGCTCCCATCACTTCCTGAAGGTGACCTGTGCAAAGCAAAAACAAATTGAGTACAGGTATAGAATTTAGGGATGTGTCCCCCCTCCCAGGCTTGTTTGGATTTTCTGCATGGAATTTTGCTATGAGGCGATCATCCTGGATGTTCCTACTCTTTACCCAAGAGGCCTCTGATAAGGGGTAATTCTTCCACTTCGTTAAGTATTGGAGTTGTCTCCTATGCCACCTCGAATCGAGGATTTGCTGCACCACAAAATGGGTTTGGCCCCCTATGACCATGGGTGTCTGTAGACTCAGGGGCCCCCACAGCCTCAGGGTCGATCTGACCACGGGTTTTAAGAGGCTACTATGGATTATTGGGTGTATCTTCCCTAGCAGTTGGGGCAATTTCAATTGCACTATGATTGGGTTGATGACCTTTACTATGGGGAATGGTCCCATAAACTTTGGCTCCAGTTTCTTGCTAGGGAGTTTTAACCTCAAAGATTATGTACCTTCTCCCCCAACTGGAATGGCCATTGCAGAGCTCGGTGTTTGTCTGCCTGTTTCTTATAAGTTTTTGTGCCACTTTAGCTAGCACTTTCTTGACATTCTCCCAGGTTGCTTTCAGTGTTGACATCCACTCGGTCAAGTTGACCGAGGAGGGGGTATCTCTTGGATACTCAGGCATTGGAACAAAGTCCATGGGGTTAGTTCCATGCTATTATGAACCACATTATTGTACGCGACCTCAGCGAAAGGCAGGAGGCCCACCCTATTGGACTGCTGATAGTTCACATAGCATCTGAAGTACTGCTCTACCATGGCATTCAGTCTCTCTGTGCTCAGATGAAAGGCTGAGCTAAGACCCAGGGATGACCCAATGGACCACAGGAATTCCCTCCAGAACTTAGCCATGAACTGGACCCCTCTGTCTGAGATAATTCTCCATGGTACTCCATGCAGGTGGTAGATGTGCTTCAGGAACAGTTTGGCCAACTGGTGGGTGGAGGGTAGTCTGCTACAGGGTATGAAGTGCACCTGTTTGGAGAATAGGTCTATTACAGTCCAGATCACCATGTTTCCCCCACTTTTCAGCAACTCTGCTATAAAGTCCATTGCAAACTCCTCCCATGGTCTTGTTGGTTCTGCTACCAGTTGTAGCAGTCCGGGAGTTTTTCCTGGACATTTCTTCATTGTGGCACAGATGGTAGAACCTTTCACATAATTGTACATATCTTTCTTTATGCCGGGCCACCAGAACTGCCTCCATGCTAAGTGTAAAGTCTTTAGGAACCCAAAGTGGCCTGCCGGTTTAACGTCGTGGCTCCTCTGGAGGATTAGGGTATGTAGGGATTCTGGGACATAGAGTTTCATCCCCTTCCATGCGAGGTCATCTCTTTTTGTCAAGATATGTTGATTGTCTCAGAACCACGGATCTGCTAGCAGTTTGATTTTGAGTTTTGTTGTTGGGTTATTTGCTGATTGGTCTTGTTGTTCATGGTGTTGTCATCTGGTGTTCACTTGGGCAGCTACTTGAGTAGGGAGAACGATGGCATCCACTACCTGCTTTAGCACGAAGTTGAAATGGTTGAAGTATTGAGCCCAATGGACTTGTTTGGATAGTTTTCATGGGGTCCTGAGGGCCTCCAGATTTTTGTGGTCAGTCCAGACTTTGAATGGTTTCTGGCCCCCTTCCAGCAGGTGTTGCCAGGTTAGCAGTGCCCATCTCACCATGAAAGCCTCTGTTTCCCATGCGGCCCATTGTCTCTCTGTGTCTGTGAGCTTATGGGAGGTGTAGGTGCAGGGCTGTTGGTTTCCTTGGCTGTTTCTTTGGAGTAGCACTGCTCTCACTGCCACGTCACTGGCCACTGCTTGGATAATGAAGGGTTTAATGAAGGAACTAGTTCAGCACTGGTTCCTTTGCAAACATTTATTTTAGTGTTTCAAATGCCTCTTGGCAGGCAAAGTTCCACTGTATAGGTTGCCCCAAGTGGGGTTTCATCCCTGGGCCCCCTGTCTTTAAGAGGTCCATCATGGGTTTGGAGATCTTTGCAAAGGAGGGGATGAATTGTCTGTAGAAGTTTGCAAACCCTAGGAAGCTTTTTAGCTGTCTGTGGGTGCGAGGGGTTTGCCAGCCTAGGATTGATTGCACTTTGGCTGGGTCCATCTCTATACCCTCATTTGACACTCAGAAGTCCAGGTAGTCTAGCCATGCATGGTGACATTCACATTTTGATACCTTGACGTACAGGTTGGCTGCCAGAAATTTCTCCAGTACCTGGTGAACTAAGAGTATGTGGTCATTCATGGTCTCAGTGTAGATGAGGATGTCATCTAGGTAGACAAGGACCCATTTGTAGAGGTGCTTGTGCAGCACTTCATTTATTAACTGCATGAGCACAGCTGGGGCTCCCTGCAGTCCGAAAGGCATCACTTTGAATTGGAAGCTCCCTAGGGGCACTTGAACACTGTTTTCCACTCATCTCCCTCCCTGACGCGTACTTGGTAGTATGCTTCTCTGAGGGCTAATTTAGTAAAAACCTTTCCCTTGGCTAGATGAGATACCAGGTCCTTCATGAGGGGGAGGAGGTATAGGTTGTGTATGCATGCAGCATTTATTCCTCTAAAGTCCATGCACAATCTCATAGTTCCATCTTTATTTTTTCTTTGAATAGGACTGGCGCTGTGACCTGTGGCTGGGCTGGCTCGATGAATCCCTGGCTAGGTTTTTGCCTATGTTCACATTTCTTGCATTTCCCGGAGCATCATGGCATACAGTTTGGGCTTGGATAGTTTTGCCCCAGGGATGATTTTGATGGTGTAGTCTGTCTCATGGTGGGGAGGCAGGACATCACATTTGGCCTCACTGAATACTTCTGCGAGGTCCTGATATTCCTTTGGGATCTGTTTGGCCTCTGGGGTTCTGTCGGATGTGGCTGCCAGTTGTTCTGGTGGGCCCTTTTGGGGGGTTCCCTGCATGGGCAGTGTTTCTGCTTGCTGGTGTGGAGGGAGTTGGGGTCCCCTTGCTATCCTCAGTCTGCTGCTGCCTCCTTGCCACCAGATGGTCAGTTTCCACTTGTCTAGCCAGGAGAGCCCCAGTATGACTGTGTCTGTCATTTTGGGGGCTATTACGAATCAAATTACTTCCCAGTGGTTCGCTAGCTCTAGCATCACTGGTTTGGTCAGGTGGGTGGCATAGGCTCCCCCCAATAGGGACCGATCAACCTGTTAGAATTGGATCGGGTGGGCCAGCCTTTTTGCTCTGATCCTCAGAGGATCCTTTCAAGGATCCTCTGATCCTTGAAAGGTCAGTTTCAAGACCTTGGTGAGGTTGATCAAGCATCTAGTGCAACCTGAGTCTATTAGGGCCTGAAAAGTCCCATGGGTTCCTGTTTTGGGGGCTGTTAGGAGTATTGGGAAAATGAAAGGGTGAACTGGTTCACTCACCATTGGGTCATTTTTGCCCTTGTCCTTGCTGTCATTGGATTCCGTTGACTGGTCATTGTTGCCTAGGTCCCTCCCCTTTGTCTTGGTGGGGAGGGACCTCTGCAGCCTTCATGGCCTTCTGGGACATGTCGGTGGCTCACTTGGGGCCTTGTTCCAGTCGTGCCCTGGGTGGTGGCTCTGGCCTTGGTTTCAGGGCTGGGGTTGTGCATGCTGATGCCATGTGGCCTATCCCCCCACATCTCTAGCATTTTAGTGGACTTTGTGGGAGTGCTGGTTTTGGGACTGGCTGTGGTGCTGTGGTTCCCCATCGACTGGGTGATCTCTGGTCAGGTTGACCTCTCTCTTTAGTTTCTGGTTGCCTTCTCATGTTGTTGGCACCCAACCCACCACCAACTTTTATGGCTACTCAGAACGACTCAGAGAGTCAGTTTGGGATATCCTGAGAGGCGGTTACCTGGGCAATTTGCTTGTCCAGGCTTGTTCTGAAAAAATGAACTAACAGCCACTCCAGCAAAGGGGGTAGCTTCCCAATGACTCTCCTGAACTCATGGATGTGTTCTTTAATGGGTCGCCCCCTCTGCCTTAGGTTTCTGAGCTCATCTTCCACGTACTAGTCCTCCTCCACCTCCTCAAATCTGGCCTCTAGCAGTCATAGGAAGTCATCTACATCTTGCAGTTGGGGGGCTCTTCTCTTGTGGAGGACAGCTAGCCATTCCCTTGCTTCTCCCTCTAGCCCCTCTGTAATGGTATTCACAATGGCTCTGGGGAATGGGTAGAGGTGTCCATAGTGTTCTAGGTGGATCACAGCCAAGTCAAGGAATAGTGCTAGCTGGTCTGAGTCCCCATCAAATTTTCCCTGAAGTGGGGCACTTCATTCAGCACTGCTTCTCCCTCCTCCCGTTGGCCCCTGTAATCCTGCAGTTGATGTGACTTTCCCTCTTCCTTGGCTCTAGTTCGGAGAGAGGGAGGGGGGTTGCCTGCTGTGTGGAAGTGGCAGTGCTGCAGTCTCAGGCTCCTCCTCCTTCTGGTGGGGAGAGAAGGGGGGCTGCATTCCAGTCTGTGTCTCCTTACTTCAAAAGGATCTGCTGCCCCTCCCCTCTCTTTTGGCTGGCATGACAGCACCTCCTCACGAATGGTGGCTCGATCAATTTCCTCCCTCAGTTGCTCTATGGAACTCCTCAGGGGCTTTGGGAGCCTGGCTTGTGCCCAGTCCCACATCCAATCCACTCTTCCCAGGTCTCTCAGGGACTTTCCCTTTTTCTGAGCATTGGGGTGGGGGAACTCAACCTCAGCTGCTTTAGGGATCATCTTCCACCAATATTCATCCCTTCTTGCTTTGGTTGTCTCAGCTTTGATGTCTGGGAGAGGCTGCACTCCAGTTGCAATCAGGCTGCCCTCAGGATTGTGTCCTGAGATTGCTTGAATGGAGGTAATCTCTGCCACCTTTTGAGTTGCTTGCAGCAGGCTTTCTTTGGATAGCCCACCCTCTGCCATGGTTGCCTGAGTTGCCATGGTTTCTCTCCAAGCATCCCAGATATCAGGGAGCGATTGAAGAGCATGGGATTCAGGAAGCCTAGTAATCTTGATTGATTTTAAAAGGAGAGCAGACCTGTCAAGGTTCTGACAGATGCCCTAATTAACTCATGAGTCTCGAGCCAAGTTTCAAAAGAAATCCAATTATTTATTAGGAGCAGCATGTTGGCATCTCCTTGAGTGAGGTCTCCTCTGCTGCATGTAAGTTATGGCTCAACTTTGTTCCTGTTTTTCCCCTCCTCTCAGTCTGTGTCATAAATCACATTATCCAACGAGGCACTCCCACAGGCTGTAGAAACATGCCTCACAAACCGGCTTTGGTAATCTGAGATCCAACGTTGGAAGAAGGTATGCATGGAATATGTTCCCCCCTTGCTGCCCATGGCAACTCGAGAGCAGACTAGAAATGCTTTGCAAGTTGACAGCTTGATTGATTCTTGCCATATTTCAGGGAGCTTTCCATCAATTCCTGTAGTCTTCCAGCTTCCAATGATTGGATCTAACTTTATCTTCTAAGTTCTTGTAAGTAGGGAATATATTACATTTTCCTCTTTAATGTTTCCAACTTTGACTTCAGTCACTAATCACAAGCAGCACATCTTGCTTGCTTGCTTGTTTGCTTTTGAAATCCTGTAGATTTCAAATTGAACTTGATCATCTTCTTCTGTATTGGTAGTTGGAGCATAAACTTCAATGATTGTCATATAAAATAGTTGTCCATGAAGTCTAATTGATATTATCCTTGTTATGATCTTGTTATGCTCTTCCTAAAATAAAAGCCACACATTTCTTCTTTGTTTTTCATGTCTTCAGTAATAAACATTGTGATCCTCACACTGAATGTGTTTGATCCAGGTCTATCTCAATTCATTAATGCTTAACATGTCAGTTTGTGGTCATTTCAATTTCTCTTTCATTGTATTGGGGCTTTCCCATGTTCATGCATTTAAGTTCTGTGTTCCTAATGTAATTCTATTTCTGCAGCTTTGAATTTTATTTTTGTGTATGGCAACATCAACAACAAAACTCCCCAAAGGCTTAAATATAATTATATCATAAGTACATTAGCATGGTGAAAGATGTTCAGCAATTTCTCTTTAGTATGTTGAGTGCCATCTGACTTGAGGAATCCATCATCCAGCATTATATTGTCATTCATTTTATATTTTCTATAAATGCGGCTTTCTTGGTAAAAATACAGGAGTGATTTCTTCTGTGCAATAGAAATTGATGCCTCTGCTACTGTCACAAAAGTGAACATTTTTCTTCCACCAACTTCCTATATTGCTGATACCCCATATCTGTTCTTGCTTTAACTGGGCAGTTGGGCTGACCTTCATAGTTTGGATGATTCTGCTTGAAATATACATTCTTGACATACACTGCATACATTCCTGACATTCTTCACTCATTCCTCTCAGGAATATATCCACAGAAGTTAATAATAAATATTGTTGTAGCTTTAATAACACAAACTTTTCTAGGACTACTTTTCTAGGAATAAAATATGAAAAGTCTTAGTAATTTATAATTAGAAGATTTGGTTAAGCATAGTTTCTGGAATCCCAAAAGATTGTTTCCTGGTCAGTTACTGCTTTTGGGGTTTACTCTTTATTTTATTCCTTTGAAAGTTTGCTGTAGGATTCCTTACAGAATTCCAAAAATTTTTCTGAAATAGAATATTTATTGTTCAGCAGCAGTAGGTCTGTTTTCTATGTGGTAGCTGATTTTTTTCTCTAAGGTAATGCTTTCCAACAATTGCCTGCAGGCATTAACATAAATAGATTGTATTCTTTTCTGGGAGGGAGATGTTTTCTCTAAATCTTCCAAAATTATCTATGAAAAAATACCTATATTATGATATGCTAATGATGCAACATTTCAACTACAAACTAGATTTGGATTACATAGATTAATGATACAGTTTTCTAGGTACTGCACATGTGAAACACTTTCAATAAATCATGAAGAGACTAAAGTCTTAGTCTTTTTGAAAAACATAAGAGATACAAATGCAATATGGATGGGCAACCAGCTGAACAAGTGAAATATTTTAACTACTTAGAAATTGTATGCTAAGTATCTTTTAGATGAACCAGGCATAGAGACTGTGCCTTACTAAATGCAAATACTCTGTCAGCAGCTATGATGTAATTCTTCAGTATAAAAGAAGGAAAACTATCTCCTAGCTCTGACCAATGGTGAAATCCCCCCGGTTCTATCCAGCTCACTGAACCGGTAGCACTGGTGGCAGGAGGCTCTGCCCACCCGCCAGGACATCATTACATCACATTTTTTTACCATCTGTGCATATCCAAACTGGTAGCGAAGGTAAGCGGATTTCACCGCTGGCTCTGATGATGTATAAAGTTAAGGTAATTAATAAATTTGGTTTTCAACTATACAATACAAGCAAGAAAATATATCCATTCTAGCTTTTTGAGAATGACCAGAATGTTAGACTGAGACTGGAAGCAAGTCGCTCTGTATTTAAATCAGCCTAAATATGTGGTCTGAACTTTGTATTAACACACATCAAAATTTAGCCTTAGAGAATTACTTGGCCTCAGCATAAAAATGATTCTAATCTGTGCTCTTTGCAGAAAGGCTTTAACCTCAAAGCTAATTCAAACAGTCCATCTTATATATGAAATTGCAATTGCATAAAAAGACAAATTAGAAACGGAATGCTGAATACTGATATTCAAGTAACCTAGCAAATTACAAGTACTCCCAATTAAAATGGGGCAAAGTGAAAGAACATTGGAAAGAATACTGAATCTATCTCCATATGTGTCTATCTAGCTATATTTACAGTATATTGAGAGAGAGAGAGAAAATGGTGTCTTTTCAAAAAAGATATTTCTTGCTGATGCTGTTGTGAACATTGCAATTTAATTCTAATGTCATACAATATTAAATTAGTTGTGCTGCTTTTATTGAGGCAGTTAACCATTATGATTTCCATTGGGACTATTTTATAAGTAACTGTGCAGAAGGGTAATTCTTTAGTAAAGGTACAAGCATTGTCCTACATCTTTTTCCCAGCAATAACAACCTGTCCAAACCCATAAGGGAAAGTAATATATCTCCTGTTTTTATCCCTTCATCAGATTATATTAGATTTTCTGTGTGTGCACCAAAGAATATTATTGGATATCCTCAGTTGCAGATGGTCAAAGCAGTCCCTTAGAGATAATATTTCAGACTTCTTCCAGCTACACCTCAGCACAGAGTTAGTAGACAGGAAACCTAATATAAAGGTTCCATATAATTTTCCACTGATATCATATATACGTAAGCAAAGAAGGTCTGATTTCTAAACAGACATCTGTGAAAGACATTCAATCCACCAATATATCACCATGTAATTGTGCTATAGTAGTGAAAGATAATTTATATGGAAAGCTAAATTGCTGCTTCTCACAATTACTGCTTGTTTTATGTTATTTTTCTTTGAAACCAAGAACATCAATGCTATAAGGAATTTGGATTTCTCATTTAAAGGAATGACAAGAGGGACAGACAAATGGGGAAGTAAGAAAAGGAGAAAAGAGTTGGGAAACAATGGAAAATTTAGGGCAAAAGAGGAGAGCTCAAGATTTCAAAGTACAAAAGAAAAAAAAGGAAAGAAAAAGGTAAAAATAAAAATGGGAAGGGAGAAAAAGAAATGTAAGAGAAAGATGCTATATCTATTTAGAATTCAAATATGAATTGCTGGTCTGAGTAGTTACCTAAGAAAGGTACTCCCAGTGCATTATAGTGAAAAAATGAATTATCTTGTATTCCATGTATTACTTTTTAAATACTCTTTTAAATACCATCCCTCAAATAATTATTTGAATCAGATTCAACTGGAAGCAATGCTGTGAGACAGTTGGGGAATTAGCGGGCTCTGATGAGCTCTGTGAAAACCCGGACTGACGAACTGCTGCCAGGGGTCTTCGGACCAGAACCTTCCTGTAGGGATGGGGAAGAAGGAGAGGCAACTTGGAAGACCAAGAGGAACAGGCAAGTTCCTTGAAGGTCAGAGGAATCTCTCTCCGATTCAGCAGCGGAGGTGGCAGTCATTGCGGCTGTCAAGAAGCTGGGGCAACTGGACTAAGTATTGAGCAGGAGCGGTGAATGCAACGGAGTTTTTAAAGCTGGGTGAGTGACAGCCAACCCACAGGTGAAATAACAACAACAAAAAGATATTTTAAAACCTGAAACCCCCAGCCTAAAACTAGCGACTAATGGGCATGGGGGAAGAAAAGAGGATGTAAGCAGAATTTAAAGGGACAAAAACCCGAAAAGAAAATTGATTTTTGAATAAAATTAACTGGAAAATTTTAAGAATTGGAAGAAACAACCCCAAAATTGGCTAAAGGATTGGAAAGAAAATAAATAGATCCTTTCTTGTTGAAGACTAAGAAAAATAAAAGACAATTGG
>JANHZT010004628.1:15898-29040 GCA_032468215.1 Stegonotus admiraltiensis | reverse complement strand
GCTTGGCTGTCTTAGGAATTCTGGGAGTTGAAGTCCACAGGGTGTGAAAGAGCCAAGTTTGCCTACCACTGACCTAGTCCTAGACAAATCCATGCATTTTGGGGGGAAAGTTTTTTCAGTAGTAGTTTGCCCTTGCCTCTTTCCTAGGCTGAGAGAAAGTGATTCACTCTAATGACCAAAAAGTAACTACAAGTAGTCCCTGACTAACAAACGTTCATTTAGTGACTGTTTAAAGTTACAACAGCATTGAAAAAAGTGATGTTTTTCACACTTAGAATTGTTGTAGCACCCCCACAGTCACGTGATCAAAATTAGATAGCCGGCATGTATTTATACCAGTTGCAGTGTCCCAGAGTCATATTATGACCTTTTGTGACCTTCTGACGTGTAGTCAATGGGGAAGCCAGATTCACTTAACAGCCATGTTACTAATTTAACAACTGTGATGATTGACTTAACAACTGTGGCAAGAAAGGTTGTAAAATGGGGCAAAATTCACTTAACAACTGTTTTGCTTAAAAACAGAAATTTTGGCTTCAGTTGTCATAAGTTGAGGATTACCTGTAGTCACACAGTTGGCTTCCTGCCTAAGGTGGGACCAAAATTCTCAGGGTCCCAGTTTCTAGCCTGATTTAATCACTACACTTCTCTGATTCCTGAGAAATTTATGAACTAATAAATGTATTTTCCTCTTACATTCATTTAACATCTGTCTGTCAGACCACTTACAGAAGAAAGTAACAGAGCTCTCCTAGTTCATTTTCTGTTAGAAATTCGGTTTATATATAGCACCACAGAACAGAGTGTACAGTCACCATGTGCTTTACTGCTTAAATGTTTAGCTGCAACAGGAAACAGGAAACTCTACTTAGAACAAATAGAATATACTGGTAGAGTACTATAGATCCAAACTTATAAACACTGCCATCTACTGGCTGAATATTACTGTAGTTGTTGCACAAAAACACATCCCGACAAAATATTCCCTTATTTTCATCTGGAGAAGCTAAGGCCATTCAACATTATGAAGCATCAGATAAAAGTCAAAGGACAGACATGAGTTGTCTCAAGTACATGTTTTATTGCAGTTTTTAAAAACATTCATGAAAAACAAGGTCAATTTTTAAAAATAGTGAATCACTGAAGAAATCTAAAACTTAACTTGGTCTAAAATCCAATAAACAGCTACAAGAACCAGACTTCAGTGAAGTCACCCAAGTTAGGTATCCCTGTTTCACAGATAGGCATTAAAATTGTAGAAATTTCTCTTAAAACATGCTCTGAAAAAAACATTAGTCAAGATGCTTAGAAGCCAAGGAAACCAATCTCAAGCCAGAGAATTCCAAACTCTGAAAATAGTACAAAATACATAATATGCAGCCAGAAAGAAAGAAAGAAAGAAAGGAAGGAAGGAAGGAAGGAAGGAAGGAAGGAAGGAAGGAAGGAAGGAAGGAAGAAAGAAAGAAAGAAAGAAAGAAAGAAAGAAAGAAAGAAAGAAAGAAAGAAAAAGAAAGAAAGGGGAAAACATCTCAATCTGGTGTTTTTAGAGGCCAGGACCAGGGTCTATCAAAACTTCTCCATTCCAAATTCCATGATCCATACTCACAAACTTTACATGTTTTATGAACCTCTCACTCATTTCAGTGCTGTGTGACCAAGAGAATTTCCTGATGGATTGGGAAGCAGTCCTGCATTCTGTTACAGCCATTGAGGCTGCACACTTGGCTAAGGGTCAGGATCCGGTCCAAATGCTTTCCTTCTTGTAGCAGACACTTTTAAGTGAAAAGCCATTTCTTCTAAGCCAGCCTTTCCAAGCTTAGGTCACTCTTAATTTTGCCTGTCCCTACATCCTCCCTGAACATTGGCTGTACTAGCTGCACTTATAGTCTTAAACAGCGGGAGGAAACCATTTGGAGAATAGTAGGCTAAATCCAGAACCAATTCAGTCTGGTTATCGGTGTAGGACCAGACGTGTAGTCCCATGTTTGTTTTAGTGTTTCTGGCCCTGCATTAGGGATACAGCTGCCCTTCAGTGGTACAAAAAACTGTTAGTGGTCCATCATTAGAAATGATTACTACAAAACACTGCCCAAGATTTTCCGAGATCCCCTAGAATTTGTGCCATTTCTTTTTCTTTACAAGACATGAAGGTATTACACTGCATGTCCAACTTTGAAATACATAAAGTTGAACCAGGATTTAATGTTCTGGGGTGTGAGCACTTTCTTCTCTGATTTCTTATTTGGTAAAACCAAGCCAGGGCCAATGAAAAGAAACTGAAACAGCAATTTTGGCTCAACAAAGCTGGAAGTGAGACTGTCGCAAACAAGCGGTCCTTGCAGAGAATAAAGGATGGAACATTTCCCAAGGCTGTTCTATGAATATCTTAATAGGATGTACTAAATGCAAATATAAATGGCAAAGAGTATAACGAGCATCCAAAGTTGCATATATGCTTCATATAAAACCAATCAGCTTTGCTCAAATTAATCTGCAGATGGTGCTTTCTACAGTATTCTGATTTCCAGCTCCCATAAGAAAACATGAGGGGGAATAAATTACAGAGACTGAGGCCCAGACAGTGGCATATACTGGACATTTGCCAGGACACCTAAGAATGGTACAGAGTCTTTATTAACCAGCTGCAAGACAGGACTTTGGCCAATAGATATTAACATCATGAACTGGTTTCTGTTTCAATGTGTATCAAGTCAATAACAGAGCCAGCCAGAACTGAAAAGATGCATTAATGTCCACATTGGGCATCTATTGGCTTCAGTTCCATATTCTCAGTCTGGGTCGCCAACTATTTTGTGACTATTTCCAATATGGTATCATGATTGTCCTCAAACCTCACTTTGACAGCTTAGCAGTCCACGTGTCACATATGATCATTTCCATACACAGCCCATGCAAAATGAAGCATTTACCTTTTACTCCAAGGCAAGAAATATCAAGTCACATGTCTGTTATTCCAGGCTTAAATGGAGGCAGTACAGGAGAAAGTAGAGAGACAGTCCCTTTGCCTTTACCTGCCAGCTAGAATACTGACAAAAATGAAGGACCTCTGTCGTGCAGGAAAAGGCTAACTTTTATGCCCCAAAAGAAATGCAGCTGATGTGACTTCTCCATATAAATTCCTCCAGCCTGGTCTTCTACACGGCTTCAACTTTTAAATCATAACTTACATAATTAGAGATTGATGGACAATGTATTGAAGATTCTACAGAAGGGACTTCATTATCTGTCCTGACGGTGTTTGGGTCAATCAATATAGCCTAGAAAACAAACCACATTAGACTTGTCTCCCTTCTAGCTTTTCCAACATTCATTTGAGGAATTGGTTCTTCCCCCCCGCCACCCCAAACATCAAAACTCAACCGATTGGATCATTTTTAAAAAGTATTTTCATTTTCTGACCTCATTCCCTCTGAGACTAATTCTGTTTAATTCACATTCATCTATCCATCCTAGCTACAATATCCCATTTCCCCCCCCCCATCAAAACCTGACATACAATGACTGACACACTTTAATCAGAATCATAAACAAAAGCCTAACTGTAATTCACAGATGTAGCGGCAATTATAATTTGGGTATTATTAAATCTCACCTCATTGGAGTCAGAACGGGTCGCCCGGCACCAAAAATATGCAGTTGCTGACGCAATGCAGAATTCCACAATGGTGAATGTCAACAGCACAATGGCGATCCTATTGCCTGTCTTTTCCCCAATGGAAACAATGATACAAGCTGATTAGCAAATGGGAATCGATCCATTTACTTCTCTTGGAAGGTGCTTCAGTCCATATAATTGCTTTGTTCTGTTCCCAGGGTCCCACTTCATGCCTTGGAGCCCCAGTACTTTTGCAGGCATCTCCTATTGGGTCTGATTGGTTTTGTCCTACCTGTGTACTTCTAGGTCTATTTAATTTTAAAATCATAGAAGTTGCTATAATAGAGTGGACTTGCAGCAGCATCTTCATTTCTAAAAAAATGTTTCTGTATCTCAAATGGTCCTATAAGCTATTCTTAGAAAATAGTGATGAGCAGAAGCAGAAGCAGAAGCAGTCCAGAGACAGCTGAGCAGCTTAAAAGGGGGTAAAACAGATTGGGGAAAAGAAGGCAAAAGTAATTGGGGGAGAAGTCCTCTAGAACAGGGGTCTCCAACCTTGGCAACTTTAAGACTTGTGGACTTCAACTCCCAGAATTTCTCAGCCAGCTTTGCAAGAGCTTCCCAAAGACCAAATGCCCCCTTTAGAGTTAAAAGGTTCAGGACTCCTTCTCTATTCTTTGCGAACAAATCCTTTTCAAACTGAACATATTTGAATATTCAACATTTAAACTGGGTCATATCCATTCTCTTCTCCATTGTGATGAAATTATCCGCCGATCCTAGGGACACCTTACTCCAAGTCATACTGGAGACCAATCCAGAAGAAGAAGCAGGTGTCATGTTAAGGAAATCATGCTTAATAGTATAATTCAGGGGTGCCAAACTCACGTCGTCACGTTGTTGTCACATGACGTATTGTGACTTTTTCCCCCTTTGCTAAACCGGGGGTGGGTGTGGCCAGTGCGTGATGCATCCGGGCCGTGGGTCGCAAGTTTGACACCCCTGGTATAATTTAACACTACAGAAGGGTGGTGCTGAAATCTGGCTAACTGTAGCTTGAACCGAGTTACCAGTTTGGATTCAAGTATCTTCATCTGGGTCTCAGGTATGCTGGATATAAATGATTGAGTGCCCACATGAAATGTTCTTCAGCTGGATACATCCTTATACTTTGAAAGTGGATATTTTCCTTCTCAGATATACAATAACTAGACCATAAACCCTTCTAATTCCTTTGCTAGTGTCAGATTGTACTACACTATGTCTGAGCCATTGACACTTACCATCACTAGTGAATATTCATAGTTATCATCTGAATGAAATGGCCCATTTATGCTCAGGTCTACTATAAAAGTCAATATTCCAAGTAATGCAAAAATGGCACTGATGATATTCATGGCTTGTGAGCCTTTTACCTAAAAGGTACAAACATTGAATGTTAGGTCATCACAGCAAGAACAATTTTTACTATATTGAGAATTTAGGACAACCTTACCCAATCAGGTGTCATCCAGATGGGTTGGGACTATAGCTTTGAGGAAGGAGCTCCTCTAGTGACTTAAAGCATCTTCTAGCATCATCAATCATTGTGTTGCTGATTATATTCAAAGCCATAATAATGATTAGGTGATTCCAGATGTTCAAAGTACTAGAGGGACAAATGTTTCAAAATCTCCAGAGCAAATAGTTGGGAACTTGGGATTGTAATCCAACATGTTGGGAGAGAACAAGGATAGTAGAGGAAGCACTGATGATATTACCTAGTTTGGATAATGAAACCTGTGCTAGAAAACAACCAAGCTCAGAGAGCACCAAAGACCCTTCATAGTGAATATTGGTTTAGAAAATTAATACATGAGAAGAACTACTTCAGCTCTAGTTCTGCTTCTCATATCTTTGGAAATTCAACATTTTCATAGAGAATTAGAAAGTTTTGAGTAGTGTTGCCTCCTACAGATGTTGGTTAGACTGCAGACAGACATGTTTTAGAGAGTTGAAGGTGATGACAGAGATATCATTTTCAGTGTTGCGCACTCTAATCTCTTTGGTCCTACTCAGTGGTGGGTTGCTCCCAGTTCTCTCTGGTTCTATAGAACCAGTAGTAAAACCAGTGGGAGGCTCCGCCCACCTGTCACAATGTCATCATGGGTGATCTGCACATGCAGATTCGCTCCCACTGAGAACCGGTAGTAAAGGTAAGTAGAACCCACCCCTGATCCTACTCTCACCTTTGTTTGAAATAGGTAGAATACTCCCCACACAATCTACACACCCAGCTGCAAAATCAGCAGCACAATAAAATGGCATATAGTGAAGAATGATACCTTCTGTTTCTCAAAAAGCAAACTCAACTTCCAAAGTTTGAGAAGTTCACCAAGAAAGATGAAACAGTGAGTACCCTCAGTCTGAATCTCTTCCTTTTTTGATGTAACTTCCTTTGTGATAATGTTAGTCTAAAATCTCCTTACAAATGTTTCCTTTCTAGAAATATGGCCACTAAGAAAAACTCAGAACCTCTCTATCTCCTCCCCATAGAGAATTACTCAGAGGTAAGTCCCACTGAGTCCTGTGAGGATAAATGCAGAGGCAAAGAACTGCTGCATAGTGGCTACAGAAACAGAATAACAGAGTTGGAAGAGACCTTGGAGGTCTTCTAATCCAACACCCTACTCACACAGGGACCCTATACCACTTCAGACCTATTATTAAAAGCCTCCAGTGATGGAGCACCCAGCTGAAGGCAAAATCTAAAACACAGTTTAATGCCCTGAGTAGAGCAAGTTACTTTTGGGAACAATGCTTTTGATTCTAATAACTGGTGTTCTATGAAATATTGTGCTAAAGACAGTTAAAATCCTCCAGGAATGAAAAAAGAAATCTCTTCTAGAAATGTAGTGGGTTTTTAATAGGACAAATGAACAATGCCTGTGTACTCTAATGACACCTCCACCCCCGCCTCACCACCCGAATATTCTCCTCTAAGAGGTTCACATGCATTTAGTGGCTTCCAAAGCTTCTTAAAGCAGTCATACTTACTCCTGGGAGGCAATCAACAACATTTGCAGCAACCCCATGTTTTCAAAAGAATAACAAGCATGCAGTGAGATCATCATACAAATGCCACACTTATGTACTTGTATCCCCATGTCCAGCAGAAGTAAGTTGTGGCATTTGTGTGATGAAGTTGCCACACCTTTGCTCCCTTCCCCCCATGGATGCAAATACAGTTGTTTCACTGAAATCTTTTCTAGTATTTAAAGCATTAAATTGGAGATCATAGTAAAGAAAATGTGAGGCAGACTCACTGCACATTCCGTAGGGCTCTTCTCAGCACCAATTGAGAGACATCCAGAAACAATGAACTGTGTGGAAAGAAGGAAAGTAGTAAACATTTACATCTCAGTTAAGAGAATATCCCTTACAACCTTCACTAGATAATCTCTCATGGTGGTAGAAATGAAGAGGAAGATTGGTACCATAAAATGTTTTGTCAAGAAAAAAAGGCTATTTGTAAACTAAGCAGTGGGATATAACCCAGTATCTGTCCTGGAGGTCAAACATTTAGTCAAGGATGGGAACATTTAGTCAAGGAGGGGCCCTTCTGCTAATAATCCATCTGAATCCACAGTAAAAACATTTAGGTTTAATCTGACACAACAGGGTGGAAAAGACAGAGAGACAAAGAAAGAAAAGAAAAGAATAGGGTAGAAAGGGAGGTATCAGTAAGAATAGGAGTGGGGAGAACCTTTCACTTTTGGCTCTATTATTTATTTATTTATTTAAGAAAATGTATAGGGCTGCCCAACTCACTGTCAGTGACTCTGGGCTGCTTACAAAAATATTTGCTTATACACTTTCTATTAATGTGCAAATTTCTATTAAAATAGTGTCCTATTCTGATATCTGAGAAGTTATCTTTTCAGGCAAGTCAGTCTCACTTCATCTATATCGTCTGTCTCTGTGTGTCTGTCTGTCTGTCTGTCTGTCTCTCTCTCTCTCCCTCCCTCCATCATCCATCCATCCATCCATCCATCCATCCATCTATCTATCTATCTATCTATCTATCTATTCCCATCCCAATCGTCCATCTTGTTCCAAGACCTTGAAAAAAAAGGCTGTTCCTGCTCTGTGTCTTGGTAGGCAGAAGTTAAGAGGCACTCTTTTGCCTTCAAATTATAGATTCTTTGCTTTGGAGCCATAGAACAGTACAGTCTGTGCTCAATTATGATTCATTTTAGGGCTGAGATGAAAGTATTTGCCATATTTGTGTATTTTATATTTAAAAGCCAGTTTCCTAACCTCCCTTGTCCTCATTTGCCAACATTTCACTTTAGCCCTGCTGGCTGTGGTAGTAAATCTAAATAGTTTAGTAAATAGTTTTATCAAAATTATGAAGAAAAAAATCTACTCAACATAAGCACATAGACCCTCACAATAAAAATTCAATGGCACTGAGCAAATGAGGACATGAGTAGTGAGGACAAAAATGTGATTGTTCAGTGAGACCAATCTTTTTATCAATAATAATTTGTGTTGATATGTAGAGGATATTCATTGCAGCCCTAGTCAGATAAGGAAAGTAAATGAATTTTGGGATGTGATTTTGCTAATGTAGTTTTGGGTATTTCTCTATATGAGGCTTAAATAGTCTTTGAGTTCTTCCCTTGCTACTTTTCATAAATACACAGTTGTGATTATCAGATTCAGAGTCAGCCCCCAGTCAGTTAATAATCATCATAGCCATTTTAATTTCCATTGTGGCACTGTGGGAAAGTAGAGCTACAGATCTGTAGAGAAGCCAATAGCTAGGGTCCTGTTGACCGAGGAGGGAATCCAAGTTAGGGTATTTGGTACAGCCAGCATCAAACCTGGCACCGGCATTATTGTTAGTTGCTGGAAATAGGAGAGAGTCACAGTTTTGATTTCAGACTTATGTCTCATGCTAATTTAAGCAAACCTCATCTTAAGCCTCATATAGAAATGTACACAACAATACAGCAAGAATGCTGGGAGGATACTAATGAAAAGTGAACCAGGGTGATCAGACTGATAACTGGTGTGAGACATATGGAGAAGTGAAGTTGTATGAACAGAGACAACTACATAAACACAGGTGTAAGAATATGGACACCTACGCAGGAAATTGATGATGAAATTGTTCAGATGACAGTCACAGAACTGAACAGGAGTCAGACTTAGCATTGACAGTACCTCACACTGCTGCTTCACACACAAACAGAATTTGCTGGATGCAGTTCTCCTAAAGCTAGCAAAGAAACATCTGGGTTTATGTATAATCTGTTAGAGATTGTACTTTCCAGATTTGTCTTATATGAAAGTGCCTTTGCTGTTAAGCATGAAGATATGAACACAGAGTTTACATTATAAAAACAAAGATTTAACCACAAAAAGGTTTAGACAAAACTTCCATGGTACAGTATATCTTTCTGTTCCCCACAAACACTATTCAATATTTATTAGATTATTTCTACATCTTTCTATTGGCAAGTATGCATCATTGTGTCCAGGTAGACTTTGCTGAGGTCTTTGGTCCTTTTTCTCTCTCTGTGATAATTATTCTTAGAGGACACTCAGCTTATCTGTTACATCATCTAACAGATCCTTTCTCAATTTTTTTTAAAATTCTTTCTCTGCATCCAATGCAACGGGATATATAAGAATGCAATTTATAGTACAGTATGTAATAAAACAGAACAAAGAACAGAGCTTAATTTCTAGGTTGAAAAGGCAACACAAGAATGAGGAAATAGTGAAAACAGTGTGGGAGAAGGGAAATAAGAAATGGATGCCAACAACAATTCAGAGTTAGAGACATCTAAGACTAAAAAAAAGAATTCTGTGTGTTTGTGTGTGTGTATGTGTGTGTGTAGACAGGCTAGTTCCAAGCCATATGCCAAATAAACATCTGGTGAGAGGACATTCTGCCACTTTTTGGATTGACTGGATTTTGTCTCCAAAAGAAAAAGTCATTTTGTGAACAAAATAACCGGAATATGTGTTCATTAGCCCTGACCTTAAAGCTGTTTATTTTATTAAATTTATTAAGATTTGTATTCCAAGTATTATGTTTAAGTGGCATGAGAGCTGGTGGTAGTACACAGCCCCTTAATGCAGTATTTTGCATTCTACATGAGTGAAAAATAAATAAATGGAAAAAAAAAACCTCCAGAGTGAGAGAACAGCATGTTTAAACTTTTCCAGGATGGTTGTATACTGACATCCCATTCATTGTAGAGAAGATGATTGGCACATCATTTTGCCCCAAAATTGCAGTAACAGAACAAAAAAGCTGTGCTAGACTTATATCTGAGCTGCAAACATTTAGACAAGTAGGTGCAGCAGAGAGCTAGCAGTTTCTGTATCTTTCTGCTGGTATCCAATAATCACCTAGCTGGCATTAAAGTGAAGAAATGTCCCACTAACCACAAAAGTATGAATTATCAAGGACATGATTTTCTCAACAGAAACATATTGTACTCTATGAATGAAGCAAAGGGATGCTTGTGAATTGTGGTTTGGAAAAATTACTGAGGACACTTTGGACCACAAGCAGAGTACATAAACCATTCAGTATTAGATGAAGTTAAAGTAGACTGCCCATTGGAAGCATTAATAATGAAACTAAAGCTTAGCTGTGTTGGACATCTTATCCAATTGTCACTGGAGAAGACCCTCATGCTTAGAAAAAACTGGTTGACCAAATAAAAGGTGATTGGATATCCTCTCAGATGACGCAAGTAAGATAGTACAAGAACTTAAAGAAAAAGACAATCGTGGCAACATGATGCTTATCAGGTCAACAACAGTCAATGTGACTGAATGAAGGAACAGCAACAGTGACAACTCAGATCCAGGCAACCCAGAGATGGTAGCTCTAAATCCTAATTATTTATTTCTTAGATTTATATTCTAGCTCTTCTGTAAGTGCTCAAGGCTTACAGACACAGATGGATTTCCCTTTATTTTATGGCCACATCAGCAATCCTGTGAGGTGGATTAGGTTAAAGAGTTACTGACCCAAAGACATTCAATGTGGACCCAGAAACATTTCTAGTATGAATGAAATTCTGTTCATCTTGCAAACCGATTGACACTATTTGCAGTCCATATGTGACCAAGACCTTTCACAGTATGGAATTAAAGTGTTATCCTCATGTCCTTGTGGCATCAGAAAACTATATTGGCTTCAAATTTGTTCTCTCCATTGCTCACCCCTGTTCTGCCTCTATTGCCTCTGGTTCAGTTCACTGCCATCACCCGATTCCTCCTCAAAAATGGGTGAGAAAGCCTTGTGGAATGTCCACACCATGAACATTTTATGAGAATAAAGGAGAGGACATTATTTGAACAAAAGGTAACTAAGAATGACTTAGATGGATCTGTCATTAAGGACTGGTAATGAGGCAAAAGGAACACAGAGGAAATAAGAAATTGCCAAGGTGTGTTTGCATCCAGATTTGGCAGAAGTGAAGAAAATAAAGTGTAGGAGTAATGTAAGTGTAGGGGTGGATTAAATAATTTGATCTATGGGTTTAGCCATCTTCCTGTCTTCACCTTTCAGATCTCCCAAACTGGAAGTCAATTGCCTCTGATCCCACAAAATATCATTCCATAGGATCAGAGAGCTTGGTTTTTGGAAGAGCTGCCTTCCCTCTTGATACTTCTTCCAACCTTGGTGTCAGCTACCTGTAGCGAGCAAGGACAACCTGAGCTCTTTAAACTTGCTAAGACTGCTACTAAGCCCAAAGCAATGGCTGGCAGGGGGGACGGGATGGGGTTGCCTGATGCAGCTAGAGTTTCCTTTCCATTTCAAGGCACATCTCCCTTTCCATGGTGAGTTGGAGGAATCCTTCTGTCAAAGCCAGATCTCTGAGACCAGGATTGACTCAGAAATGAGGTAAGTACAGGTAAGAGGCAAATTTGTAAGTTCTGGATTCTCCCACTGCCCCAAACAGAATAATCCTGGGAAATAGTACCCAGTTGTATCAACCAGTGGTGAAATCCAAGTTTTTTTACTACCAGTTCTGTGAGTGTGGCTTGGTGGGCATGGTGTGGCTTGGTGAGTGTGGCAGAGGAAGGATACTGCAAAATCTCTATTCCCTCCCCACTCCTGGGGGTAGGATATTGCAAAATCTCCATTCCCACCTCATTCTAGGGCCAGCTAGAGGTGGTATTTGCCAGTTCTCTGAACTGCTCAAAATTTCCACTACCGGTTCTCCAGAACTTGTCAGAACCTGCTGGATTTCACCCCTGGTATCAATCCTATACCTCAAGTAGTGGATAAATGCTAGGCTGATTCCAATCTCTGAAGTCTCCACACATGGCACCAACTGTTTAATGTAGTGTACAGATTGTGCTCACAGGAAAATTGCCACAAAGTAGGCCATTTAAGAGGAAATTATACATTAATGTTAATATTATTAATATCTCATCTGTCACTTCACTCTGAATTTAAATAAAATGAATTTCAATATTTTCCTCAATGTTTTTGGGTGCATATTTGTCAGGTGAATTGGAAAAAAAAACCCCAAGGTTTTGCTTTCAGAAGCTATAGAAAGGGGGTCTGAGTTTTAAAAAATGTCAACAAGGAACGGAAATCCCACCAAGGTTTCTTAACTGTCATGCCGCCGTTTTTCTGCTGTGTGAAAAGGTGGCAGTCTGACAATTTGTGGGCCCTTTTCCCAATAGCAGCAACCATGGTTGCGGGTTGCTATGGTGGCTGGGTTGGAGAAGCTGGAGAGCGATCAACAGTGTTTAGAGACAGGAAGAGGATGCTGTACTGCTATGGAAAGGGAGGTGGGAGAAAACACAGTGGGTGGTTTGACCCCAGAAGACGGAAGATATGAAAATCCTTGCCAATAGGAAATCAGATTGCCTACAAGGGTTGCGAGGCTTCAATGATTCCAAGGAAAACACCATCCTTGCTGCTATCACTAATAAAATGGAGCAGGCTTACTCAGTTCCCAAAATAGATGGTGGTGAGAGCAATGGTGATGATTTGTTAGGTCTGCCCACTCCAGAAGACAGTATAGATTCACAACTGATCCCTAAGAGATACAAATGTATGTGCATGGAAGAATATTTTAAGTTACAACCTTCTGGGAGGTGAAATAAGCCATCCTTTTTAAAAAAAAGGATTGTACCGTATTTTTCGGAGTATAAAACGCACCTATCTTTTTTGGTGAGGAAAAGAAGAAAAAGAAATCTCCGTCTGCCTCTGCCCAATTTTGCCTCCTTGCAGCAAAGAGCAAACAGCCTGCTTTACTTTTGGTTTCGGTTTCAGCATAGCTTGATTAGCATAAGGGAAAAAAAATCTGCTCCAGCAATTTACTTCTTTGCAGCAAGCAGCAGAGCCCTGTGCAAAACAGCTGAGAGCAAATCAGCTGAGAATCGGGAGGCTGATCCAATCAACTTGTGCTAATAAGACTGTGCTGAAGCTGAAAGGAGCTGTTTTTTCTTGCTGTTTGCTTGCAAGGAGGTAACTGCTGCGAGGCACAGGTCAAAG
>JANHZT010004627.1:48480-59515 GCA_032468215.1 Stegonotus admiraltiensis | reverse complement strand
CCAGTGCAGCTCGCACAGAATAGGTGTTACATGGGAGCGCCATGTCGCCCCCACAATCACCCATGCGGCCGCATTCTGAACCAGTTGGAGCCTCCAGGTGCTCTTCAAGGGGAGCCCGATGTAGAGTGTGTTACAGTAGTCCAGGCAGGAAGTGACGAGGGCGCGAGTGACCGTGTGCAAGGAGTCCCGATCCAGAAAGGGACGCAACTGGTGAATCAGGCAAACCTGATAAAAAGCTCTCCTGGTCACAGCCATCAAGTGGTTTTCTAAAGACAGCCGTGCATCCAGGAGGACGCCCAAGTTGCGAACCCTCTCTGTGGGGGCTATATAATAGTTTCCCATAAGAATAGGAACATGTGAAATATCCATCAACTAAGACTAGACTTCAACATCTGGCAAATCCCAAACTAAAGCAAGCCTGGACAATTTTGGGCAGACTTGCATTCTCTTGAGGTAGGGTAAATGGTTCCAAGCTATCCTGAATTGATTCAAAAACCTTCATCAAACCTGGCTGTTACTTTTTTTCTGTTCAGGAAGAAGGAAGTCTAGTAGATTCAGAGACTGAGAGATCCATTTGCAAACCAGAATAACTCTTTTAATCAGATTGCCATCAATTAACCTGTCTACTGTTGACCTCACCCCATTCCTAAGAGGTCTGTAAGGGGCGTGCACCAATGTGCTACCGTCCCTGTCCTAATATTCCTTTTTACTTACTCTTTCCATGTATTCAAATTATGTTTATACTTTTACCTGTTATCTTATATATGCTTGACAAATAAACTTATGATTATGATTATGAATTGTTCCCAACACAGTATCTTGGGAGTGAAGGAGAAGTCTTGGCAGGGAAATGCCTAGTTTTATCATTCATTCCATGGATTATTCCCCAGCAATAAAAGTATGGCAATCAACCACAAGGCTGTATTAACTGAACTATTTTAATAATTTTTGATAATCAACTCGATCACATTAAAGAAGAGGGATCATTATTCCTCATGGAAGGGACTTCTGGAAGGGACCTTGGAGGTCTTTAAGTCTAATCCTGCACCTTGACTTCATCCCATCTCTTTGCAGAGAACCTCTTACCTTTCTGCAATTAATCATAAATAGTCCTTTGCCTTTATAATTTTCATGACATTGTGTCTACAACAAAAATTGTGGATGATTTTTATTAAGTTTTTTTTTAAATCAGTTTTTAAACTACATACTATAACTTGAAAATTCCAGCAAATTTCTACAATATTAGATTGTACAAATTCTACAATGTATAAATTCTATAAATTGCATTCTTTTTAATGAAAATCAAAACAAAACAAAGTTATGGTTCCTTAGTAACCACATTTTAAAGAAATAACTAAAAATAACCTGCAAAAATCTGTATATTTGATTTGTTTATAATGCTTTAAGTTTTCTGCTAATTTCATGATGTTCTATATTTTTTAAAAAAATAAACTTTAAGAACCGTTGCATGCTTTAGTTCATATAGGCAAAATTATGGGAAATCAGAATTCCAGATTCTCCAAGGTCAGAAAATGCTGAGGAAGGCTACGTAGAAACTAAAGTAGAGCATGATGGGCTATATCTAGAGCATCAGAAGCAGGTCAAGCAGCTTTTGCAGAGTCTTATTAGTAAAACATATCTTAATATTCTTTTATCTATCATTTGTCTTCATTTTCCTTCAGTATGCTAAGCCCTTCTTCCTTAGATTTCCCCTCCTTCAGTTTAGGACTGAAACCTATAGCTGACTACTGCTAGCAACAGCACCTACCTGATTTTAAAAAGATAAGAAGCAGTGGTGGGTTGCCCCTGGTTCGCACCGGTTCTATAGAACCCGTAGTAAAACCAGCAGGAGGCTCCGCCCACTGACCCCAACATCATCAGAACGCTTCTGCACTTGTGCAGAAGAGCGTGACTGAGCGAAGAGCATGCAGCCCTGTTGCAAACCAGTAGCAAAGGTAAGTAGAATCCACCCTTGATAAGAAGGAATATATTTGATTAGTACTTGGAGGAGAGATTACCAGGTAGCTGTAGCTAGGAAAAAATCCTGTGAGAAGGCATTAGTAAACCATATCTGTACTTCTTTACCAAGAAAACTAAATAGATTTGTCTATGAAATTGCTAGAAATTGAGCTTGATTCACAGAAGACCTTCCTTTGCCTTATTATTTAAATCTTTATCCATCTTTCTATTCCTGGTATGTTCAAGGCAGCCAGAGGCAAAATAAAAGTAACTGTTAAAACTCATTAAAAGGCAGCTACAATTATCCTTAATCCAATTAGAATCTTCATGAACTCATCTGAAAAAGCCTGGCCAAGAGCCTCTTTGCTTTAAAATGGTGAGTGTAGGTGGCTATTCAGAGAAGACCCAGCATACCTTTAGAGTAATGCAGTAGCTAATCCTCAGAGTCCAAAAATATATTTGGAATATACTGTCTTTATATTCCTATCAGGTTTCTCTTTCTCTACCTCTGTCTTTTTTCTCATATTTTTTCTTTATAAAAGCTATTCAGTAATGTGCACAATTTTTGTTTCCCTTGCCAAAATTCAAAGATGAGTCAATTGAAGGAATGGTTTGTTTGACTAAATAAAAAGGGAAGTTGCCAATGAAGTACCTATGAAGAAGTGAAGTGCCTGATTTGTAACAAGACAATCTTCTGCCTTTTTACTATGGACTTATGTCTCAAGTCATTTTAAAGGAGATTTCATATGAATAACTCAAACCTAACAGTGATTTCTCAGGAGGCTGTACCCTTGTGTTCAATGAGGCTTCCTTTGAAATAAAACTGCAAGAAGAATTGCATTATATATAATAAAAACAACAGGAGTTTTGTGCAAAGTATGAGTTTTTTAAGGCATTTTGCAACATTTTAAAACATGGGTTTTTTTTTACCATTGCTATTATTAATTTCAAACCATTCGAGTAAATGCTAAGATTCACTGACTTCAAGAGGTCATTATTGATACCCCCAAGATAAGTATCATTAGTTCTCCTTGCTAAAGAAAGAAATGGATTGGACAGATTTTGCTGGCTGGCAGATTTTGCTTGATTTCTCTTCCATGTTTCCTGGGTTCCGTTTCTCAGTTTGGAGTTCAATAGATGCATAGTTCTTACCCATTTTCCATATAACAGCAGCTCAGGCCTTCCCCATTGGACTGCTCATGTGAAATGCTGCTCCATGATGAATCCAAGTTCATGGTCATATATGTCTTTCAAGATCCACAGAGGTCTGGTTCTGTCCTTCACCTGTTTGCTCTCCTGAACGCCTAGGATTGCAGCTACGTTCTTGCAGTGCATCTAAGATGCTTTTCCAAAGTGACAGAAAATAAAGAAAAAGAGCTAGTGCTACTGTTGTGGAAATATGAGGAACAGTAATTAGGAGAGCACACGTGCGAGTGAGAGAAGGAACATATAAGTAGTAGGAAGTATTTCCAAGAGCATCTTGCCAAGAGTGCGAGAGGGCCTACATTCCATCTCTAGAGAGGGTTTCAAGAGCCTTCTGTCTAAAATCCTGAGAACCTCTGGCAGCAAACAGCTCTGTGAGGAACAACAAGCTTGGCCTGGATTATTTAATTCATACTGTATACTATGGATCGGTAATGTACTGAATCATATGGGTATTGACTCTGGATTCAAAAAAACACTGTAAGTCATTAAGGAGGAAAAATAACCAAGCTTAATGCTAACCAAGCATTACTTTTGTAACTGATCTAGTTTAGCATGGAAGCAAAGCCAGTGTAGAGTCTGTAATATAGACGAGGCTGAACTTAGAAGTTTGTCTTAACAGAATAACAGAGTTGGAAGGAATTTAGAGGTTTTCTAATCCAACTGCCTGCTCAATCAGGAGGCCCTATGACAAATGGCTGTTCAATCTCCTTTTAAAAACCTCCCGTGATGCAGCAAGTTATTATTAGGGTTCTGTGTTCTGATTCAAGTGCAATGCAATATTAATCCTTGTTTTCTGCCAAATTCTACATTATTTGTTCATACAAATAACACGTTTCTTTTAACTTATGTTTGCCGAATACAGAGATAGAAAGGAAAACAGTTGCTAGTTCATACTGCTCAATAGCAGAGCTATTAATAAAAATATAAATTATTTATTTATAAAATTGTGTGTGATCTGTTTTCATTTAGCGCAAAACCTCCCTACACTGATTTTTAATTCAGCTGAAGATCAGTTGATATTAGTTGGTAGCCTTTTGAAGATTGTTTATTTTCTACTAGAGCAGACGCCTCCCTTTATATGTTTTATTTTAGTAGAAGGAAATCTTTAGTGATAGTTCACCCTTCCCCACAGTGACACACACACACATTCCATTTCCATGGTAACAATATTTTCCTCATCATTAGATCAGGGGTAGGGACAGAGGGGCTGAGCTGTATCTCTAGCAGCCTAGCCATTATTGTGAATTCCCAGAAAGGGTAGTTTCTCCCACAGCTGTAGAGACACAGATTTCTTTCTCTGCTTTATATACCGATTGAATTTCACACTATTAGTTTATATTCGGTTTGAGTTAATTCTTCTTCCCCATTAAAAAAAAAAAGTAGAACTGACTTTCATCCCTCCCCTCCCTTGAATGAAGAAGAGACTGGATGGCTCTGAGAAAGCTGGGCTGGATTAAACCCAAGAAGAGCTTGTATAGAGACGATTGCAGCCTTATGAATGACTTGATTAATCGGTCAACAAAGAGCACCTGTTTGGTCCATTTCTGCATGCAGCTTGGTTGATTTTCTTATGGATAATGGTAAGAGCCTATAGGAGTTCAGCAACATCGAGCAACATCCAGTTCGTCCTCTCCTGGGTGATTTTTCCAACTAGGAAAAAGATCCGAACAAGAATTAGGGTACAAAAACAGCACTTGTGCTAAGTGATCGAGCAATAGCCAAGATAAATAAATAATACAAAAAAAAAACGGGGAGGGGGGAATCTAGAGAAACAAATCTTCCCACATGAAAGCAAAAGAGGGATGGGGAAGAAGCGTGGGCTAGGCGGCTAAGGCGAACATGTCCTCGCTTGTCGGCTCTCCAGCCTCTGATGCTCTACTGCCACCTTGGCTAAGCCGAGGGATTTGCAGCGCGGCGGTTCAAACCCGGCGCTCCCGGCTCGGCTCTCTTCCCTTGTCCTTTTCGCGCAGCGGCCGCGCGGTTCAGTCCCGCCGTCGTTTCCACGGTCTTGCTAGAAGAGGTTCAGCTCGGATTTTTTTTTTAAACAACCTCTCGAGGGCAAGGGGACGAGGGAAGCTCAGTGACGGTCCTTCCCATCGCCTGGATCGTCTGCGCTCCCCCCGCCCTCCTTTCGCCTCCCAAAGCCCCCTTATTGCAAACAGCCTCTTCCTTGCGTCCCGAAGAAACCGCGTTCTTCGCCAAACTGCCTCTTCTTTTTTGTTTTGTTTTTCCAGAGACGAATTTATCTTGAGGAATTCGAAGCTTCCACGCCAGAAAACGTACGCACAACACGAGCGCGCGCGCGGACACGGACGCACACCCACCCACACACCAACGTACCCGACAGGCAAAGTCTCCTTCTTGTCTTCGGTTCGAATTAAGCTGGGAAGAGAGACCTCGAAAGGAACAAGATGCGTGCCGCAGGGTTTATTACAGCTTGGAAATTCCTCCTGTCTTTGACTTCAGTTGCGGCTGAAATGGAGAAAGCTTTTTCCAGTCTCTCCTTGACGTCCAGGCTGGCCAATGAAGTGTATTGTAATTTGGATCATAGTGATGTAAATGCATTTACCTCCCCCCACACCCACCCACTCTTCCTAAACTACTGGGACGTCAAAGCTAACGTGGCCGTATAGTACGTGCAGAGACTGACCAGAAATGGGGCGTTGGGGGGTGGTGGAAGGTGGGGGTGACAGAGGATGCAAGAAGCAATTATGGCTTGGAACTGGATTAAGCAGGAAAACAATAGTCGCTCTATAAATGGAGGGATAGATATGAGGCTGTAGGAAATGTGGAGTAGGAACGAGATAAGGCCACCAAAGGGGATTCCAAGGTGTACTCGACCCGACGATCCATTTTTAATTCGCATCCCATCTCCGAACAGCGAAGCAGATCGAAGAGGTTAAACTAAAACTTTGTTTCCTCTTAGATCTATTAGAAGAAAGGGAGACCTTTGAGCTAAAACGCCTTCGCAAAACTCTCTTGGCGCGCGCTGCAGTGATTTTTTTTTAGGGGGGTAAACTAATTCCGGAAAATGATCGGAACTGTTTTCTTTCACCAGGTGCCCAACCGCCCGCGTGAAAAATAGTGGGGCGAAAAAATTGAGCAGGTGGGAAGGTTCATTAAATCGTGATGTCACTCGATCTCCCCCTCCTCTCCTCCCTCCCGAGTTAAGATACAGTTCGGCTCTTCCAGTTCATTCAGTCCTTCCTTCCTTTCGAAGAAGGGACGGCTAATCCGCAAAGCAATTCTGCCCGGGGTGGGGCTTTACTTCCCTCCTCCCCACGCCTCCCCCCCCCGCCCGCCTTAGCGTGTTGCGTGCGTGTGTGTGCCGCTTCCTCAAGCAAGCCTGCCTGTCTCCAGACACGGTGGGACCAGTCATAACAAAACCCGGACCCACGGCAGGAGGAACGTTGGGAAACGGCTCCGCTCTTCTTTTAGCGTCGCGCCCGCAAAGGGTTAAGCGGCCGGTTGCTGCCTCCCGCTCTTTGCTAGACGGCGGAGTTTCGAGGAAGGCGCTGCGCGTTCGAGGCAGGCGACGCGGCGTGTGCTGCTGCTGCTGTGGCAGCTACTCTCGCTTTCCGGCTCGTTTGGGAAAGACGTTCAACTGCGTTTTGCTTTAGGCCCCGGACCTCGAGCCTCTCCGGAGAAATCTGCTGTTGTGGGGGTGAGGACAAGGGAGCAGAAGATTTCAAAGCGTAACCGGCCGGACTTGGCGTCGCGGGGCGCTGCGATTGAACGCCCGGGTTAGCGAGCATCTCCTGGGAATCGTCTTCTCACGCTCGCTCGGAGCGGTGTGTGATTATGAGGACGAGCTTGGCTCTTGCCAGCTATGGAACCAAGCCAGACCTTGGCGGTGATCCTTAAACCAGTACAATGCCGGGACTGAGCTGCTTCGCTCTCCACCTTCCTGACCCAGTGGGGTTTGGGTGAGATCCAACTGCAGACCAGCCGCGCGACCGTCTTCTCCACAGGTAAAACGGCCTCCTTAAAAAAAAAAAGTCTCTCCCTTGCAGGGTTTCCTTTCCCCCCAACCGCTAGAAGAAAGATCGAGCGGAGCGATCCAGAAATGAATAAGCCAAGAACTTAATGGAACGCGTTTCGCCAAAGTTTAAAGTTGCGGTTGGAGGAAAGACCGCGGGAAGGGGATTAGGTTCTCGAGAGCGTCTAGCAAAAGCGAGGACTAGTCCATCCAGTAATAGGAGCAGGATGATGGTGCTGTGATGTTCTTGAAACCTCTCACTCCCCGGTTCTTTTTTTTTTACGTCACTGCCAATTTGATTTTCAGCATAGCAGGTTCAGTTCGGTAAGGGCAGTTCGGCACATTGAAAACACGCCACACACCGGCGTGGAGAGGATCGGTTTTTCTCACCCCAAAATTCTTGTTTTCTTCCCTCCAAAAGATCCACGACAAGTGGATCCTGGCATGTGTCGCTAGCTGAACTGTGTTTTCCATTCCTAAACGGCCGCGCTTTTAGCGAAGGAAAGGAAGGGGGTGTATCTGTTCTACGCTTGTTGGTTGCGCCGCTGAAACCAGGCTGTATCCAGTCGCGGAGCAGCTTGGGTGAGTTTAAAAGGATTTTTGCAGGCAAGCAAAATGCATTGACTCAGAGAGAGGATGACTACTGGTGGAGGGGGGGAGTCTCCCTCCCCCTTTCTCCCCCTCCCTTATCCCATGTGTAAAGAAACAAAGACTTTACAAACAAGGGGGCATAATCAATCAATTGGAAAACGAGTGCTTCAATCCTTCTGGGACCCTTTTAACTAGTTAGCTCCCTCCTTTTTATCATTCCAATACCCTGCTGAAGAAAATAAACCCCTTTATTTTCCCCCTTCAGTCACTCTCGTGTCTCGCGAATTATCTTTTCGCCTCCGCAAAAGAGAGGCGCCGTGCTCTAGGGCGGCGATTAACTCCTTCCAACCCTCCAGTCTTTCACGTTTCCGAGGTCCTGCGAACTAGCAAACCACAGTTCGAGCTTAGATTCGGTGGCAGCTTTCAACAAGCAAGCTCGTATTGTAGAACGGAGCCGCGGCGGCTCCGTTCGCTAAACTCCAGGCTCTCCCAGTGACAGAGCTGGGTGCTGCAGCTCGCCGACCCTCCCTCTCCCGAGCTCGGCAGCTCACCAGCTATTTCGTGTTTCCAAGAGGTGGGTCGGACCCTCAAGGGGGGCGGGGATTCCTCTAAACTGGTGAAGGCGACAGAGCCTCTCTGGCACTCCGTGAACTGCTTGTTGGGGCAGGCGGCCAGTACTAGTGATCGTGTCTGGCCCCAGAAGCTGTTCCAAGCCTGGCTGTGGGATTTTTTTAAATGTAGGTGTTATAGTATTAGAAAGCCTTTCCCAGTCTAGTGCAGGTCAGAGGCTTGAACTGCTAGTCCATATAAGTCCTGAAGCAAATTGGGTCTATAGCAAGCTCCCTGCTTAGGCCCACAAAATACTAGCTATTCCTGGCCCACATGGTGATCACATTTTCTTAGTCTAGGGTGAAGATACTGTCATTGTAACTGCCTGGCTAACTATATGTGCAAATGGCCATTGGTGAGTTGGCCAACCATCTTCTCTTAGCCTCTATCTCTACATTTTTTTCTTAGGCCACATTATTAACAGACTGAAAGTGTCTTCTGACTTAGTTTGCTGTGTTGACCTGGAGAAAGACAAGTGAAATATTGCCAACCATCTCTTAGTCCCAGTATAAGTCTTCTGTTTAGACAGCATTGGCCATTTCCTCACCTCATATATGGTGTCATTCAACCATTGCTGCACTGATCTAAGAATAATGAATACACAGTTATACAGCCACTGATGTTACGATGATGATATAAATCAGCAGGGAAGAAATGGCTTGTCACAATAAAGATGTTTGACTGCTCTAGGCCTGCTGTAGTGATGTCTCTTGGTTTGAGTTGCTTGCACCCTCTCCTTAAAGTAAGGTCTAGTATTTGTAACAGAATTCTCTTCCATGGAATTCTTACATTAGCTAACACCTAATATTTGAATATTTGAGAATTGCTGTAGGGTTGATTCTGTGATAGACTTTTCCACTTGTTCTGTTTGTTAGTTTGACATTGCAATTGCCAAATTATGGGAAAAATGCACATGATATATCCCAAGCTTCCCTAGGTTCATCACATTAGAAGGCTGAATGATAGAGGTGAAGAGAAAATGAATAGAAAAATAGTGTGGGCCTCCCAATGCTTAAATAAAATCTCCAAAAGTTCAGACACATGGCATTGTTCAGTTTCCCCAGTTTGATTTTCTACTACCTCTGGCACTAAAAATAATGTAAACATGCAATCTGGGTAATGTATATTTTAAACAGCAAGATCTAGCAGGTACATCTCTCCTGCCTGCATTAGCACTATAGCTTTAAATTTGTGAGAATGTATTCATTTTCCTATTTAGAGAGTAGTTGTTGATTGAAAACCTGTCTCTCCTCCTCTTCCTCCCCCACTGGTTTACAGGTTTACTCAAAACAGTATCATTTAGGATATGATACTATCATAGGATATTTTTTTGCTATTGTTAGGCTCAAGAGTTACATGTAGAGATAATATATATTTGGTTTTCTGGAGATAACACAAGAGAGATTTCTGACCCTGTAAGGACCTATCAGTCTATTACCTGATTTCATTTTGCTAAATAAATTCAGAGAAGTGGAGAGGAGAGAACCATAGGCTCCTCAGAGTACAAATCCCCTTTGGTGGAGATTCTTTCCCCCAATTTTTCCCCAATTGCTTAACGCATTGTAAGCAGCCCTGAGTCTCCGGAGAAGGGCGGCATATAAATAAATAAATAAATAAAAAAAATTCTCTACCGTAATTACTCTAATTACGGATTTGCAGGCAGTAGGGTGGTTTTACCCTACTGGCTGCAAATCCTTTCTTTCAAAGGATAGTCTTAAAGAAGTGAAGTTTCAATTCCTTTCTGGCCTCTCAAAATTATGGTAAAATTAACTGGTAGTGACTGTTGTATTTTGGGAGGTGAGGGGATTTTAAAACGTTAACACCGGGTAACTTCTAGGTTCTCTTCAGCCAAGATTTTCTGAGCAAGTGGAAGGCCCTTTCTTTCGCCAAGGAATCTCGGTTGGGTCAATTAAAGACCTTACCAGAGGCAAGCGCGCACTCGGCGGCGCTCCCGTCCGCAAATACGGGGCAAAGCCGAGAAGTTAAAGGCAAAAAAGCTCTGAGATACTACTCAATACTGCCTCCCGTATTCTATCTGAAAAATGAGCCTACCACAAAATAAGAATGAATAAAATGGGCGGAGAGAAACTAATCCGGCCAGAAACGCCGCTATGGAATGAAGGGAGGTTTTTTTTGGCGAAGGGTGGGTTATAGGTGTTTTTGTTCGTTCTTTTTTTTTTTTAAGGATCTTAAACCTCTTGGAAAGCTTTCAGGTTACGGCCCTGCCTTCCGACCTGCATTCTTTAAACTAGAAACCTGGGAGGGACTCCAGGAGAGCGCGAGAGGCGGAGAGCGCGAGATGGCTATCAGCTGAATTCATTACTGTAAACATCTCCCCGGGGTATCAAGCGAGAAAAAGGGGGAGGGCGCAGCTTCCATTAGCTTGGAATAGTCAGATCCCGGACCTCATTACGCCGAAGATCAACCTGCGAGCCGGTCTCCCAGGGCGGACTCTGGGACTTTTGCTAAAGAGGGGGCGGGGGTGTCTTCAGACACGCTTCCCGCTCCACACGCCTTTGCAAAGTGCCCGGCGCTTCTCGTGATTTGCTCTGGGTCCCACCTTACTTGGGCTTTTTTCCTCCCTGGGTGATCCGATCTTCGAAGACCCGCAGAAAAAAAAAGCTCCGCGGCAGCCTTTCGCCTCCTCTCGGCTGACTCTTTTCCTTTTGCCTGGACTTAGTTGGGGGGGAG
>JANHZT010004627.1:29801-39806 GCA_032468215.1 Stegonotus admiraltiensis | reverse complement strand
AAGAATGAAAAAAAGCTTGTGAACTAGAACATATACATACATACATACGTGTGTGTGTGTGTGTGTGTATATATATATATATATATATATATATATATAAAATAAATTAAAAAGTGCTATTTTTAAAGTATTCCAATTGCTGGCACTCAAGATTTCAGGGGGGAAAAACATTTCCACATGAACCTAAACTTCTACCATCTCTGTAGTAAGTAATGATTGAAAATAAATAAAATCATGTTCCTTTTTTAGTACGTACTCTTTTAGATCATCAAGATACCAGTGAAGTATATTGGTATTCAATATCTATGTTGGATATTGCTTGGTATTAATTTTATACTTGTCTTTTGCTGTGCTATTTAATATATCTGAACATACATAACTAGATAGAAACACTTTTTGAGGTACTTCAGCTATATGTTGGATACAGAAGTATTAATCAATATATCTTTCCAAGAATATATATTAATTTTATTTGTTTTTGCAATTTATTGGCCTTCTGACATTACACTTACCTGAAGGATAATGTTAATTATAATATGCAATTATTTTTTGGGATCCTTATTTTATATGATGCCAAAAATACTTTTCTTTCTATAGTGTGCAAGGATATTTCTTTTATGTGCATCTGTTCCGATGTATTTCTCCAAATCAAAATTGCATAGAGTAGCTGAAACACAAAGTTTAATGCAGGTAGAGGAATGAAAACATCCTGCAAATTCTGTGCATTAGTCCAGTGATTCTGAGGGGTAATGCTTGGACTGTCTTTGGCTTGATGCCAGCGTGCTAAGTGAAAATCTCTTGCTTTTCTTTTTTTCTCTTGTTTTTCAAATAAGCTGCTGTTCAATATATTGTAAAACACATGTTTGACTGAAATAGTCTGGATTGTTATTGTTATTATTTGATAAATTACTTCTACCATCTATTGCAATTTCAATGCCTTTTGTAAGAATGTCATGCTGCACAATAAAAGTCTTTACACTGGAATAAATTGCAGTTTGAAAAATAGCAATAAAGAATAGGGTAGACAATAGTTTTCTTAAAACCAAAGCGTTTCGGAGCAACTTTTTGGAATTTCCTTCACTGTATGCAGGTACTGTTAGTTACGTTGCACCACTGTTTTAGATAAGAGTATTGATCTTAATTGCTGTGTCCCTGCAACCATTTAACAAAAATATTCTACATATACACTACTATCTCTAGAGAAGGAATATATAAATGTCAGAAGCTAAGGCCTGCACTCTACACAGAAGATTTATATACATTTAAAATAAATGAGGTGTTTAGAATTACTGCCAGCAGCCCTAGCAAGAAGGGTGTGGAGGATTGGGGGGGGGGGGTTGTTGATTTATCCAGACTTGTTTTCTTGCAGATTTTTTAAAATCCCTAGCACAATTCTATATGATGTAATTCTAGATCTCCAAATAAGGAAATACTTTCACTAAATGTAGATGGATTGGATTTAAAGTACAGAGTGCTACAATTAAAAATTTTCAGCAATCAGCCAAAATATAAAAAAGGTGCCTGGTTCAAACTATCTGACATAATTTTTTTGCCCTTCATTTGTTCAGCTTTGTACCTGTATAAATAAGTTTGGCCATGATGACTGCAGGATTCACAGCCACTCATCGCTCAGTGACTTTGATGAAATCTTTATTGAATCAAATGCAGTGGATTTCTAATTACTGTATGACACTCAGTTCTTTAGTGTTTCCTTTGATGAAATCTTTATATGATGAAATGCAGTGGATTTCTAATTATGATACTCAGTTCTTTAGTATTTCCTTCTAGCCGTCAATATCTCATAAACAATCTTATTTTACAAGTTGCAGGATGATAGTTTAGGGAGAAGTGTTCTACCCGGGACAAGATGTTTCACTCCTTATCCCAGTGATGGCTAACCTTTTGCCATCGCGTGTCAGGAGGGTGGGTCATGCACATGCGTGCCCACACCCATAATTCTATGTGTCCTGCCCCATGCATGCGCGCGCGCAGATCTCACCGGAAGTTGGCAAACGGGCCATTTCCTGCCTCCGGGGGGAGGGGCTGTTTTCACCCTCCCCAGGCTTGTAGAAAGGCTCTGGAGGCTGGGGAGAGCAAAAAATGGGCCTTCCCCCCCCCCGAGGCCCTCCGGAGGTAGGAAACAGCTTGTTTCCCTACTTCCAGTGGGCCCAGAAGGCCTGAAAATCAGCTGGCCGGAGTGCATGCACGCCAGAGCTGAGCTCACGTGCCCACCAATATGGCTATGCATGCCACAGGTTCGCCATCACGGCCTTATCCTATCCAAGCAGGAGGAAGAGGAAGCAGAAAGAAGGCAAATAGATGAACGATACACTTTAACAAAGTTATTACCAAATCTGAACTCTGGCATATGTCATAGTTCATAATCTTCGTAATCAATATTTTTCATACTTTTAATGTTGTTGTTTTTTGTCCATCCAACCACCCAGTAACATTAGACTTCTTAAGATAAGGTGGACTAAGGCAGTCATCTTCAACCTGGCATCTGTCTGGTGTGTTAAAAATTTGTATAACTATGCCAGTTTATTTATTTGTCAAATTTATGCACTACCTGTCTCACTAAGTGACTCTAGGCCAGAGGTCAGCAACCTGTGGCTCTGGAGCCACATGTGGCTCTTTCATCCCTCTGCTGCAGCTCCCTGTTGCTGGTCAGCTCCACAATTGATGGGGCTTTCAGTTAGGACAGGTAGAGGAAAAAGAATGCCACACTAGGAGGAGACTCTATGGTGGGGGACTGGTCAGCAGAGGAAAAAGGACGCCGCACTAGGAGGAGACTGTGATGGGGGAAGCTGACTTCCGGTCGGCTCCAGAATTGAACGGGGGCTTCCGGTTAGAACCTTTGTGGCTCTTTGAGTGTTTAAGGTTGCCAACCCCTGCTCTAGGCGGTCTACAGGTAAAAATAATGATAAATTTGGCATTATGAGAAGACATCTGATTGAGCTAAGGAAAGAAAACTAATACCACTCAAGATTCCATTAAGAAAGCAATCTTTGATAGATTCTCTTCCAGGTTAGCAAATAACATTTTAGTTCCTTAATTAAATTAAAGTTACTCTTTTGTCTTGGCCTCACCCATTCATTTTTCCTGCCCTCCCCACATCTTGGGGAATATGATCCTCAACCTGTCACATGAAAGCCATATGTGGATATTTGCTTGAAAAGGCTTATGCATCTATGCGGTACACTACCTTAAATACATAGATAAGCATTCACTGATTTACTCTTGACTGCGGGACACTGTAGACATTTAACAATTGTGTCCCCAACTGTGATCTATGGAATGTGCAGTAGGAATTTTCAGTGCCATGCGTGGTTTCTGAGTTTACACTGAGGTTGAATCCCTACTGAAAAAAAATATTGTGTTCAGTTTAAATAGATGATGATTATGATGATTTGTCTCCTGCTGGGCTCTTGGCAGCTTGCAAGAAATCACACAACAAATTTATGACAAGCCTAAGAGTTTAACCCTACACATACTTGGTATGGAAGAAGTCTCCTTCAGCAAGGAAAAACCCATATCAATTTTGTGCTCCATGTGCCTGCATTTATAAAACTCTTGAGCCAGGTAGTACTGAAATACTGTGAAATATTTGGAGTAACATGTATGATTCCTTTAAAAAAAACCAGAACTTGCTTTAGAAAATGCTGAATTCGGATAAATGCAGGTGACCTTCAGAACTGCGATGGAAGAGTAGCCATTTCCTTATATATCTGCCTCTCATTGCAGCATTTTTTCCTACTTGTACACCCAGGCATTCTCCATTTTTCGTTTTTCTCTACTTTTTTCCCCCCTTGAACACAGTGCTACCTACCTTTTAGCAATTTGAAAGGGGACAGCCCACTCAAAATTAGGGCTTTGAATAATTGTCTAACAAAGCAAATAGTCCTTATTTAAATGACAGCAGCAATTTTAAACTTCCCCCAAATTCGAAACTGAAGGCAAAGTTTCCAAAGAAAGGAACCAGAAGCTAAGAAAAACGAATCCCTCTTCCCCTGAAACCATGGTACAAACTGGGACCATTTGCTTATGTCCTCCCCAAATATTCACTGCGTGCTCCAGAACAGAGTGAAATCAAAATTAGCAATTCTGTGAAACAGCTAAAATGTTAAAAAGCTGTGTCAGGGCTTCATCATAAACATCAAACAAGAATATTAGCTCTTAAGACATGATGGTCACTGTAATCGCTAAGAAGGAGCTATTTGACCATGTATTCTTAATTTATGTTGTGATGGTAATTCTTTGCTACTTTTTAGGCCCATTTCAGTTGAATTTTGCAGAGTTCTTCAGTTATTCTTCTGATGCTTCAAACAAAATATAATATCTTTAAATTTTCTTATGCTTCTCAAGGTAGGATACCACATGATTCACATTAAATAATTGTTTAAAACTTTTCTGCAAAGTATTATTGCAGCCTCTTGCTTAGACTACTGCAATGGGCTCTATATAGAGGTTGCCCCTAAAGAACGTTGGGAAACTTCAACTGGGGCGGATTGTGGCTCCGTTGGTAATAAATGATGCCAGATATAAGGCACATGTAATACCACTGCAGGTAGTCATCAAGTTATGACCACAATTGAGCCCAAAATTTATGTTGCTAAGTGAAACATTTGTTAAGTGAGTTTGCCTTGACTTTTCTTGCCATCATTGTTAAATGAATCATTGCATTTGTTAAGTTAATAACTTGGTTGTTAAGTGAATCTGGCTTCCCCACTGACTGCTTGTCAGAAGATTACAAAAGCTGTAACAGTCATAAATATGAATCCGTTTGCCAAGGATCTGAATTTTGATCATGTGACCACTGCAACAGTCGTAAGAGGGAAAACTCTCATAAGTCTCTTTTTTTCAGTGCCATTAGGGGTGGGTTCTACCTACCTTTACTACTGGTATGCAACGGGATGCGCAGTTCGCTTCTGATGATGTCCGGGTCAGTGGGCGGAGCGTCCCGCCAGTTTTTCTACTGGTTCTATAGAACTGGTCCGAACCGGGGGCAACCCACCACTGGTGCCATTGTAACTTTGAACAGTCCCTAAATGAACTGTTGTGAGTTAAGGACTACCTGTTACTGTATAAGCATTAGTAATCGGTATGTTCTTGGGTGCAATTCCAGGTGTTGGTTTCCCCTTTGAAACTATATAACTTGGGACCAGATTAGCTGAGAAATAGGCTCTTTCTAAGAGTCTCTACCTGTCTAATTCTATTTAGCATGCTGCAGATCCTGTCAGCCAAAGAATGTCAACTGGTGGGGGCTAATAGATGGGCCTTTTCTTCAGAAGCGCCTGCTCTGTGGAATATCTTCCCTTCAGAAATTAGAATGACTCCAACGCCTATTGGCCTTTCATAAGGCTTTAAAAACCTGGCTGTGTTTTGAGTCTGGGCACTGAATTCATTAAAGGCCCTGTTTCCTGCCTTTAATGTTAACTGGCCGTGTATCTGGGCTGCTGTGTATATTTATTTTGGATGGGTTTTATAACTTATTTGTTTAATATGCTGCCCATCTCCCTGGTAAGTCAATTCTGGGTGGTTTTTTTAAAAAATTTTGTTTGTTTGTTTGTTTGCTTTGATTTATATGCCGCCCGTCTCCGAAGACTCAGGGCGGCTTACAATGCGTTAAGCAATAGCCTTCATACTTCTGTATATTTATACAAAGTCAGCTTATTGCCCCCCACAATCTGGGTCCTCATTGGTTGAGATGGGCAGCTATAGAAATTGAATGAATAAATAAACAAATAAATTGTAGGACTGCTAGCTTCTTGTAAAAAACCCCTTGTTTTTGTTTACACTGCATTTCTAAATTTGCTGTAGTACGTTTCTCTAATCTCTGCATCATTTCTCTACGTTGGTGACAGGGGTGATATCTAATTTTTTTTCCCTACCGGTTCTGTGGGCGTGGCTTGGTGGGTATGGCAGGGGAAGCATACTGCAAAATCTCCATTCCCATCCCACTCTGTGGCCAGACAGAGGTGGTATTTGCTGGTTCTCTGAACTACTCAAAATTTCCACTACTGGTTCTCCAGAACCTGTCAGAACCTGCTGGATTTCACCCCGGTTGGTGGGTAGCAACTTGCATTTTCATTAATGAACAAGCAATGCTTACATGCCTATGACACATGCTGTTTCGGGTCTACTGATCTGACAAGCTACCTGTCAGATACTCTGTGGGCTGATGTTGTAACTAAAAAGCTTTTTAAAAATTAAGTCTGCTATGTGGAGTCCTGATAAGAAAACATTCTTTTGACAGATACCACCCAAATAGCCATCATTTTAACTTGCTGTTATCACAGAAATCAAGTTGGTCCTGATTTGGTCCAGAAGCACCTGTATTGAATTGAGAGGTGAGGGAAATGAACACATCTTGCAAGCAGACCAAATGTACTACCAAGAACTATGCATAACTTCCATTGAAAATGAATAAAGACCATTGATTTTTAAAAGTAATTCTGTATCTTGATATAGAAGGGGTGCAAAAGTTCATGACAACGATCAGGTCAATGAGGCAGTTTCTAAATACAGGATGGGGTGTGGGGGGTTTCCTGCCAAAGAAATTCTGAAACACTAAGTGCAGTTCATTCCAGAAACCATAAAACATTACCTTCATATTTAGTAGTTGTAAATTTACACTTTTGTTTGCCTTTGCCAATGTCTTACTCTTCCAAAGGAAAACATATGGAACTTGACTATTTTAGTACATACATTGATAAGTTTCAAAGCCATCTAAAGGAAGGCAGATTACACTGTTATCTAAGTAAGATAGGTAAAATCAGTATGGACTAAAATCTTCAGCCATGAAAGCTCACTGGACCACTGTTTGTCTCTCTCCACCCTACTTCAGAAAATAGTTGTTTGGCAGAAAAGTATTGGAAGAGGGAGTGCTATCTACCATGTTGAACATCTGGAAGCAAGATAGGATAAAAATACTCTAGGGAGACGGTACCTTTCAAACCTCATCCTATGATGATCGGAGGCAATGTTCTACCTGTTCCATGGCAGCTGTATGGGTATTCAGGAAACTTAAAACCTAAACTTGGCTGTTTTAGAAAGCCTTTCCGGATTGATAACATGGTGAGTCCCCTCCTTATGTCTTCTGTTTGTGTGTTAAGCCAATGATTTATTGTTCTTGGTTTTGGAATGTTTTTCCTTTTTCTTGTTATTTTATTTTTGCATTATTTGTTAGTTGGTTAGAGACTTTTTGGAATTGGGTGGCATATGAATTTCATTAATAATAAAGCAAAAGAAAAAAATAAACAGTATAGAAGATAACAATACAGTAGCTATTACAGAGATGGATTTGTTTTAGTATTTAATTCTGAGTATTTAATTTCTTAACAATTTGAGAAAATATTGAGATTTATTAAGAATCCTTGATGGCAGGGTGCAGTCATAATCAATTTAGCACTTCATAATTTGTAACGATGCCTTCTGTTTTGTAAATGAAAGTTAAGAAGAAGTGATCGCCCCCACAGTGCTATTATAGAAAATACATTGTTGTATCCACAAATTCATTAGCACATTTGTGCTGCTATTACAATAACTGAAAGCAAGAATTGCCTAAGAATTCAGTCTACTTTTAGATAGATATCTTCAGACTTGGTTGTATTGTAGGCAATATATAATTCTAACAACATGTAGGATTAATTGTACTCTCAAAGGACACGAAGTAGATGTTGAAATAGGATGATTCTTTATTCCTACACCATCGAATGTGAGTTGAAGATTTTGTTTGTGCTGTGTGTATCTAATTTGCTCAGAATGGGGAATTTTTGTGTCCTCTCATTTGTCAACATTATTTTGAGATTTAGGCCAAAATTAATTCCCACTTTCAATAAACTCCTTAAAACTAAACTGGGCTGATTCCAGTTGTTTTGTTGCTAGAAGTGAGTCGCAGATAGTATCTCTCATACCCCTTTCCAAAACTCCTGCACCCCAAGATTGGTCAAGTCCTTTAATACTTGGGGGGGGGGGTGTTACAGCACCGTAGTAAAACTGATTCTGGTCACAACTGTAATCTATATGCTAAGCAATACATTTTTTATGGTTGCATGCTAACTTTATGGATCTATTATGTTTAAACTGAAATAAACATAATTGTAACAGATCCAAAACTTGATTATGACTTTTGGCATTCAAGCACATTTTGTTTCTTAACAACATAGTTAAAGAGATGTGTTTCTTCAAGATAATTGTGTTTACCATGAAGATAGACATTTATAAAGACCATAATGTCCACACATATTGTGTGCTATGTATTGTAGCATGGGGAACATTACATTGATGTGTGTTTGACAATCTTTTATAGTAATAAATAAGGAACAATGAAGCTTTGATTCAAGAATTATGAAGATACTGTCTGATATATGGAGGTTTTGATCCAGGATGCTGAGCCAAATCTGCATAGTACCCATAATATGGCAATAATAGCACTGAGCTACCTTGTTCAAGAGAGCCAGTTTGATTTACTGGTTAAGGCACTTGGCTAGAAACTTGGGGAGTCTGAATTCTAGTTGTGTTTTAGGCAGAAAGCCATCTGAGTAACCTTGAGCCAATCATATTCTTTCAGCGCTGGGAATGGAAGTGCAATGGCAAGCCACTTCCGAAAATCTTGCCAAGAAAACCCTGGAGACTAGTTCAGGCAGTTGTCAGGAACAATGAATAAAAGGCACACATACACAAAAACACACAAAAGTTCATAAACTCCTTTTAAATTGTTTCAGCATCAGAAACTTTTAACTGTCTCATATGATTGAAATATGTCAAAAGTACCCAGGAAATCTTGCAGAACTACATAGCTGCAAGTTGGAAATGTAGACTATGATTGTAAAATTGTGGATATTATATTTTCTTTATACTGGTAGTAAAATGTATAGTTCATCTTAACCTCTGTTTATGTTCCTAAGGCATATATTCAAGTGTTAACTAATTCCAGCATTGTGACTGGCTTTTAATAAAATATGCATTTGTATGCAACATTTCCTTTCTATATTGTACCTCTTTTAGTTTTTTCTTGTGCATGTTGAACAGTTTTGGCATGACAACACAGTTAGCACTCTATAAAGAATTTCTGAATAGGGTCTCTACTTAGGAGGAGGAGGAGTTCATATAAAATATCTTAATGGAATTGTATTTACCCCAGATGCACAAAGAATTCGCATCTGGGGTAAATAATTTGAATAGGCTGTCAGCAGCTGCATAAGTCTGTTTGACAGTAATGATTCCTTAGCTCAAAATGAACTTTTTAAAATTCATTTTAAAGTAAACTGCTCATCTGGGAATAATTTTTAAATGACAAAATGCATTCAATTTAAAAAGTCCCAACTGGCAGCTTGGCTATTATATTTTAAATTAGTCAAAGATTTCAAACAATCTTCAAAAAAAATTTCCATATATATCACATTATAGCAGTTGAACCTAGATATTTCACAAAAATGGAAAAGTATAGCAATTCATTGTCTCTTGCTCTGTTCTGTTCATATTTTCCTGTTTTGTGCTCTTAATCTAAAGGCACACAATGCAGCCATTTAAAGTTTAACAAATCTGTGTTTGGGTATATTCAGGATAGGAAAATATGTGTGAAAAAACTATGTTTTTTTGCCTCAAGAATTGCAGATTCACATTACAGTGAAATAAATGGGTGCTTCCAATAGCAGATTGATCCACTAGAACAGGGGTGTCAAACCAGGGGTGAAATGCTCCCGGTCCGGAATGGATCACCTGATCCGGTAGCGATGGAGGCGGGTGGTTCGGAGAACCGGTAGCAAAAATCACTGCCGCCCCCCCCCCATGCCCAGCTGGGTCACACAATCATCAGAGGCTTTTTTTTTTTACTTTTAAAAGCATTTTTTCTACAACCTCTTCAAGCAAAAAATGCTTTTAAAAGTTAAAAAAAAAGCCTCTGATGATCGCGTGGCTCAGCTGGGATCATCAAAGGCTTTTAAAAGAAAAAAACCCTTTTTTTCTTTTAAATGCCTTTGCCGATCCAAGCTGAGTTGGCGG